>NJDD01004607.1:4083-29308 GCA_002245505.1 Calephelis nemesis | reverse complement strand
AGGGTTAGTCGTTTTTTATTAATATTATTATCTTTTTAAAAAAATTCTCTTTTGCCTTATTTTACATTTGTAGACAAAATGACACTAACCATAAAAAAGGTATTTAATACATTAAAAGTTTTATTATAATGCATTATTTAGTTTAATAAAGTTCATTTAATATTTAACAAAAATATCACAAAAAACTAAAATTTTATCTATAGCTAACTTCATCATGTCGGTTTTTCGTGACGGTGTGCGCACGCATCATAAAAATTTACCCTCATCTATTTTTCCTAACGCGCCAAAAGAAGTATAACTTCAAAAATAAAAGTTGAAGTAGTAAATTAATTGACAGGTGGTAAAACCGTCAGAAACCGATTTAAACTTCAATATCGTCTCATTAAAGTAAGCAAAAATAAACGATATTAAGGTCACACTTGTCCAACTATTATCAAATTTAAATATGATGAATAGGAACACTGCTTTCAATTATTAAAATTAGTTCATCCAATAAAAGTCCTGGGGTAACAAAAAGAAAAAAAACAGGAACTTTCAAGAAAAAAACGTACCTACTCATTCCTTAAAGGTCGGCAACGCATCTGTGATCTCCTGGGGTTGCGAATGTCCGTGGGCGGCGGTGATCACTTTCCATCTGGAGACTTGCTCGTTTGCCTCTTCTTGTATAAAAAAAACAGTTGACGTCGTACCACCTCTTTTAAAAGTCGGTTAATGAAGCAAAGCCGTGTGCAGTTAATTAAAATATGTGAGTTAGGTGAAATATTTCCCGATGAAAATCGGCCATATAGGTGGCGGAGGCGCGGCGACAAACTTCCCTCGGCTATAGAATTTCGAACAAAGACAAGTTTGAGGAAGCGGCCCGGGTTGCCGTTTCGTTTTACATTTTCAGCTCAACTTTGAAATAGTTTCACGCGAATTGTGTATTCAATTAAACTTTAAACTGCCAATAAGACGGCGGCTTTCGTGGACGCCATTGTTTAAAAGCCATTTGACCGAAATGGCTAGTCTGTTAAGATAAATTCTAAAACATAATGCAGTTTGTGAGCTCGTACAGTACTGCTATTTAAATTATGCGCTTCGGCTTACACTTTTTACACTTTATACTTTTATTTTTAAATTGGCTGACATAATCTAAATTTAAGCGAAATTATTAATTACATAATAACAACTCTATATAGGTCTCTTTAAAATACATTCATTATTAGCAGAAGCATAATTGTGTCATGCTGTTTGTGTGTAAGCATGTTTGTGTGTAAATTGAGATATTGCTAAAAAATATTTAAATAAAAAATGTCCTTTTGTCTACCACAAACGCTTCATCAAGGTACACAAAAAATTATAATTTGTTATATCTAATTCAGAAAACACCAGTTAGATGTTGATCAAAATTAAAAAAAGAAATAAAATTGCTGACAAAACGCTTCTATATTCCCCGATTAAATTTAACGATGGTCATATATTTATCTCTGAATTAAAAAAGTATATATCTTCACGCCCATATCCCCGAAGAGGTAGGCAGAGGCACAACCAGGGCACCCACGACTAGCCGAAGATACTAAGTCCCATAATGGGATAGGTGGCAAGCCTATCGCCAACCGGGCACCTTTCCAAACCCGACCAACATTTTTCTTTATTAGAAAATTGGAAAAATCCTATTTTCTTGTTGTTGGCCGATCCGGGATTCGAACCCGCAACGCATGACCTCATGCAGTCAAGTCCAACACCCGGACCGCTCGACCACAGAGGCAACAATCTCTGAATTAATTTCTGATGTACTTATATTTTATTGTCTAACCTAAGTCACTTTATATTATTGTCTAACCCAAAGATAACCTACACAAAAACAAAATAAATGCAAACATTCTTAAACAGCTGCTAATTTAAATAAACAGTACCAATAACACATAAATAAATCACGATAACCGCATTTTATAATTAATTTAATAAATAATAAGACGCCATACACGCGACCGACGAAAAGCGTTCCAAACTAATTAAAAACATCAATTCAGTGTGCCACGTTACGGGAAAATATTTCAAATCATAGAGTTAGAATAATAATAGAACTGACTTTGCACAGGAGGCTGTTAATCTGATTGCAAGAAGCCACAAACATAAAAATATCGTGCCACTAAGATAGAAAACAGACCAATTGGATCAGCGTTTGGACACATTTGTGACATAGTGATCAAAATATTGTAATAGTGACCAATATATATGTCTAATAGTATATCTTATGATCAATGGTTGGTTCTAGCTAAAGTACATCTATATGTATAAAAATTAATCTCCAAAATATTTATAAGCTCTAACTTCTGAACAACTGTACCGGTTTAGCTTATTTTGGTTTTGAATTGTTTGTGGAAGCCCAAGAAAAGTTTAAAAGATGCGAAATTTAATAAAACTGCGAGACAACTAGCAAAAATAACATTTTGATTTCTCCCATACAAACTGAACAGGTGTAACGAAACTCGCTGGGACAGCTAGTTTGATATAAAATAAAAAATGTTTACATCAAATACTCCGTCTAACGTATTGAAGTCTATGTTTGCACACCCACATACCCACTCCTGTACGGATACACTCTCACTAGGGACTAAGCCAGGACATATCACTGTTAGGAATAGCCCCCGGTCCGCCAACAGCTACCACAGCGCGACCAACATGACAAATACAAAATTATTTTTCTCCAAGTGTATTCTTAGTTTAAATTAAGATAATGTTTTTCCTTCTTCACGTTGGCTTGCACATTTTCTGAACAGGCGAATATAGGAAAATGTACTATTATGGGGTAAGCCAATAAACAAGCCCACGGCTCTTCTGATGGCAAGATATATTTTACCATAGCATGGTCTATGTACATTATACACCATAGATGTTACAGGTACGTCTGTGTCTTAATATGCCTGTCTACTATAATCGTTAGGACTTTCTTAATATTAATGATACAAAACCTGCATGAACTCGCAACGCCAGTGCCCACCATTGTGTTTCTTCCCCGTGTTGGTCCGGGCTCCTTTGCAGTATAGACCATCTGCTTTCCTGCCAGGCAGCTCGTAAAAGGCGTGCATTGGCTTGCGGTCACTAACACTGTGATATCTGACTAGGTGGTAGAGTTTCGCAGCGACTTACCTGGATTGGTACCACCGCCTTACCTATTCCTGCCGCCATAACGTCATGACGTGTTCCGGTTTGGAGGGTAAGGTAGCCTGAAAACTTACTTTTTCTCGAGGCTTAACATCCCGGCCTCAGGTTGGCAACGCGTGAATTTCTTACCATTAGGAAATCCGTCTGTTTGCCTTCCAGTATCATAAAAAAAGATAAGAATCTGAAACAAAACCGCTTTGAGTTCAGAGGCAACTGAGTAACCTGTCGGTTAACTATTTTTATGTACAAAGACTATGTAAAGACTTTAACTTACAGTTTTATTTGGTGATTTGTAAAGGGTACTTCCGAGTTGGTTCCATTGTTACCAAGTCTGGATCTGGGGAAAAATACACAATCTTTGTATAGGTAGATGACATGCCTGCTCAGTTAAAGTCGGGTTTTGCAATTATACTCCGGTTATACTAAACATGAAGGCACAAAATAGACTGGGTAGACGGATAGACAGGCCCATATTTTGTGAAGAAGATGCTAAAACGTGCTAAAAGTTTATATTGCAAGAAGGAAATTGCTAACAATAAGAATTGAATTAATAAGTACATGAAACTTCAGATATTAGCGTGTTTTTTACACAATAAGTAAAATTCAAGATTTGCTTTGTCTGGTTTTCATAACTGTCTAAAAATATTCATGTTACACGTACTGTTTAAGTACCAAAGGCTGAATAATTAGATAATAATAGGTAATAGATGATAAGTGGCAATATTTTACATTGATAATGCATAAGACATGCAAATATAATTACGCAATAAGTGACTTCTCAATGCAAATCGGAATGCGAGGTTTTTGAATTTTAATCAGGTTTGCGTGTTGTCGTTTCTCCTTCTCCCATTGGAACCCCTATAGAATGCGAGACAAAAAATAGCCTATTAACTTCCTCGGAATATAGAGCATCGCCAACTTAACGTCACGGTGGACAGTGGAATCGGCGTGAACCGCGAACAAGCAGACAGGCGGACCGAAACTCAGAAGTGCTGAAAAATATGTTCTGCTGCTCATTCATAGTAGCCGGGAGCAGATGTTTAAATCTAATATTCTACAGTTTTATTTTTAACTCAAACACACTTTAAGAATAAAAAAAAATCGTTTATGCCTACCGGTTTCATTTTTACAGAATCATTAGAACTTTACAATTTCTTAATTTTATAAGCATTAACAAATAAAAAAAGGATCTTTACGCTCATTTCCTGGAAAGTTAGGCAGAGGCACAAGAAGGACGCCAACGACTAGCCGCAGACACAATGTGATAGGCGATATTTTTAAAAAACTAAAGTATTGAATATGTGCCTGGTTGTCGATAGGCTTGCCACCTATCATATTATAGGTCTTGGTGTCTTCGGCAAGTCATGGGTGCCTCTGCCTACCTCTTCAGGGATGATGCGTGAAGTTACTTGACTTTCAAATAAAAAGTCAATAGAGTAGCTAGGAAACCTATCTAACATTGTAGGTACAAGTTGAAAACACACCAAAATATATTTAGTTGCATGGTTATAATATAGGTAAAAAACATATGACGTGGATACGTACATACAACTTGAAAACTTAACTATTCTTTTGTATTAGGTGAACCGATTTCTAGTGCCTGCTGTGACTTTCATTACGTCACAGAAAATATAAACCAATTTTATCTAGTTGCCCGATCCTTGATCTTATCCAAGACGAGACAAATGTATAAAATATCCTAAGAAAGAGAGGGACGAAAATATCGTAATGATCTGGGGGTGCGGGTGGAACCTAAATTCGACAGCAATTGAAATTGGCGGGAAAGATTATTGATTAGCTTTTTTCGATGAGAAATTAGCATGCATTTGTTGGTAACGGCATTTGCATTCGAGAATGCAATGAATAAATCAGAATGTACGTCCTTTGTGACACAGATTAAATATTCTGGTAGGTTTTTGTTTTTTTAGTAAGGCAAAGGAAATTAATTTTGTCGGTTGTAAGATTATATTGCTTTTAGACAATTAACAACTTAATCATGTCTTTTAAAATAGGTAAACATCACACAGACTGTGATCGAATCTACAGTTTACATCTCTAGCTAACAACGTTCGGAAATTTGTACCAGTTTTTGTTTTTAAAACATTTGTAAATGTATGCCGAGCACGGAAAGTGTTAATTTTAATACCACAGGTAATTTGATGATGTATTGCTAACTAATACTTCTTGTTTAATCCATTCAAAGTAAGCAACTTTAGACCTCAATAAAATTTGTGGAATTGGAAAGAAAATAATATAAACTGTTTTTACATCACAGACTACAGACCAAATTTTTTCTGTTTTTAACAATAGAGTGCCAAAACTTTCAGGTTATTGGAAATTTTATGTTAGCTATATTTTATGCCTAGATTCATAAAGCATGGTAATTTTATATTACCCATTTAATAAGTTTATTACATAGAACACACATATACAGTGATAGAAAATTTGTTTGTAAATTGCAAAAATCTCTTCTATCATAATTTATTTTATTTAAAAACTAGCTGCTGCTGCGATCTCTTTTTCGCCCGTTCTTTTTGTATGGGAAAAATCAAAATGTTATTCCTGGATTTCTCAAAGTCGAACGGGATAAAAAGTATCCTTTGTCTGTCGCCTGGTTTAAAGCTACCTCCTATCAAATTTAAGTTAAATCAGTTCAAACGTTTTTGAGTTATATATAGTATAACCAAAACGACTTTGTTTTATACTGGATATATTTAAATAATTATAATTGAGTTTTTTTAAGTTTTGTTATTGAGTTTGAGTATTTCTTTACTCTTTTTACTAATTTATAATTTTTTTAGCTCCGTTGATTCCTTAAGGTATTGTTCATTTTTTCACCTGGAGAATATAATTCATAGTCAAGAATTTTCCAATTTTCAGCGTACGCGGTTTAGGTGAAGCACGATTCCCAAGGGAGAATGAAAATTTAATAGTGAAATACTGCGCTCCGTTTTGATGAAGGCTGTATGATGACGCGTAAGCCTCGAAAGGGATTTTTAAGTAGTTCTTAATGTAAAGGTACATTTTAAATAAATTAATATAACATAGAGCAGGAATGAATTTTTTTTCACATGACCTAACCAATAAAGGCCATTAAATTTGGCCTAACACTCCAACCACAGGACAGCGACGCAGTAGCTAAGGTTATAGTTCTGCGAGTACTAAATAATAAAGACTGTGGTCTAGCTGTCTACTGTGGTAGCGTCGGACTTAACTTCTAGATGTTTCGGGTTCGATCCTCGGCTCGGCAACACAAATAGAAAACATGTATGTATATTAAATTTTCTACAAATAATTTGATAAGTTCACCACCTATCACGTTGTGGAACTTAGTGTCTTCAGATAGTCATGGGTGCCCCTGGTTGTGTCTCTGCCTACCTTTTCGGTAATTTTCGGTATAACTAAATGAAAAGTAAAAAAAACGTTTACTGGATAATTTTGAATGTTAAAAAATTAATTGTTTTAACGTTGTACAGTTCTACAAATTTCGTATTGTAATTAGTTATTTTTTATTATCACTCCTATTTTTAAACACTATGTAACACTCTTAGTTAAACAATAAATAAGTAAAACTTAGGTATAAAAACTGAGGTGTCTATAAGCCACGTTTGTCTCTTGCAATCAAGAGCTATGTGTTGTCCCCTAACACAGCAAACAAACACACTCAGACACACACACACACACACACACACACACACACACACACACACACACACTCAGTATAGGAAAACTTGTTTAAGCGTAACATTCTAGACTCTCACTCTTGACCGCGAGGAACAATCCAAAACTTTTTAAACGTAAAAGTTAAACGTTAAATATCTCGTCATAAACAATTATATACCCTATTATACATATTTATTAAAAGTATTCTTTATTTATATGCATATCAAATTTCGTCAAAATCGACATTGTGCTTTATTTTTAAAATCGTAAAGGAGAGGTAGACAGATTTTCGAATCCATATATGTCCATAGTATGGATTCTGCTATTCAGGACGCAAAAGGAATTTATCGCATCTTCCTACTTAAACTCGTAATCAAGTCATATAGTCAACGAAAAATCAGAATACAATTGAACCCGAGACTTTCTAGTCCAAATGTGTTCCAACGACCAAAGTATGTCCTAAACAGAACTATAGTTTACAAGCAAAGCAATTTTTTCCCAAAAAATATAGCAAAAATAATGCTACAATTAATACAACAAAGGAAATTATTTACAAAGAAAGTATCACATCTTTTCGGTCCTTTTTCACTTGCGCCAAAGACTAAAATATTCATATAAGTAAAGCCAAAGGCAAAAACCTAGTTAAGACATGAATATGAATATGGGCCCCGTCCTTTGTGCGTTTGTGCTTCGTCTTAGACGGACCCCGGCTTTAAAGACGCATATATACAGTCTTAATAACAGAAACCGAACGCTCCAAGCGATTTTAAAATAAGAATATCATAACTGGCCACCGGGTGGGGGTGGATTTCGGAAGAACGAACCTCCCTTCTTTTATAAGTTTTTAAAAAAGATTTTCGGTGCAGCGTTATTCTTTGCTGGCCAGTGTTATTCGCTCCATTCTTATATTGAAATGAATCTCGATTCGTTTTTTAAACAAATAAATTTGAATTTCAATTACTTTTTAGACAATGAAATCTTTTGACAATTATTTAACAAACTAAAACATTTTAGACAAAGAAATCTTACAACAGCTACTTACTTTAATATTTTTTTGTTTATCATTTTAGACAAATAAAGAATTCCAAAAATATTAATACAATATGACGAACTATCACTCACATTTTGATGCAAACAGTCGATTTACAAATATATTTACAATTTAATTAAGTTTGTTGTTTTTTTATGTACACACTAGAAACTGTCAAAAAATTCTTTAAAAATTCATGCATTAAAATTAACTAGTACTGAAGCAATTTTTACATTATTTTTTTATTTAAATTTAATTTTGTACAAACAAAAGTTTGTATGAAAAACTCAAACATAACTTAATTTATCATAACCTTTGAGTCACTAAAATAATAAAATTATAAGTATATCGCATTTTGTCAAAGGCGCAGTTTTTATCAAATTTATGAAATGTTAAATTTATTGATGTTAAAATATAACTACTTATATTAAAAGTTTAATTCACATTTTAAGTTTCAAATGAAGCCGTTAGTTATTGAATTTAGAAATTGATAATACTCCACATATTACAAAACGTATATAAAACTAAACTATGTTCCCATTCTATGTTACAATCAATATTACATAACACGTCCTTTATTACTCAAGTAAGCCATAACAGTTCGAATAAGAAAATTATTACTGGCCGTTAGCGCTGGGTGGGTTTCAGAAGAACATTTCGCACCCCCCTCGAGTTTTAAAAATAAGAAAATTTCGGTGGAGCGTGATATTTTTAAAATAAGAACCTCTTCGTGGCATATTCCGTGGAGAGAGATTTTAAAATAAGAATAGTTTCGCGATACCCCCGTGCCTCCCCGTTCGTCTGGAGTTCGAATAATGGACCGTTTACACCTGATACGTACTTCACTCGTTTATGTGCAAGTTTCAGAACAGTGCTTTTAATAAGACTTTAATTTTAACTTTTTCTTAATTTTAATCAATTACAGTAAGTGTTTTGACTAATCATTTTTATAACATACTGATTTTTTTAAAAAAAATGTTTAATGTTACTGAACAGAAAAATGTGTTTCGGGTATATTATAAGTGGGTGGTGTATCTATAGTATTGATGCGAGAAGTTTCATAATTTTCTAATACAAATCTTAGGTGTAAGAAAATTTGATAATACATTCACGATTGTATTTTTTTAAATAATAAAATTAAAATATACTGTTGGAAGGAATCCATTGTTACAATGCATCATAGAAAAAAATAACATTAGGGTTAATTAAATTAAAAAAAAACATATCCCCCCATAAAACATAACCACATAAACATATAAAAAATCACCCGTGTTGGTCCGGGCTCCTTTGTAGAATAGACTACACTAACACCGTGACATCTGACTAGGTGGTAGAGTTTCGCAGCGACTCACCCGGATTGGTACCACCGCCTTACCTATTTCTGCCGCCATAACTTCATGACGTGTTCCGGTTCGGAGGGTAAGGTAGCCGGTAAACTTACTTTTGCTCGAGGTTTAACATCCCGGCTTGTGGTTGGCAACGCACCATTACCACCTTTGGTGTCTCTAGGCGGCGGGAATTTCTGACCATCAGGAAATCCGTCTGCTTGTTTGCCTTCCAATGTCATAAAAAAAAAATTTGTTCATGGAGACGGTTTAAGACAAGTTGCTAAAATCGAGATTTAGGCAAGTCACTGTCGCGAGTGGCGATGAACAAACGAATTCTCCTATAAGAATTTGGGGGCCAGAATCGGGTGGTTCGGGCATATTCGGTGGGTGGTGCACAAGGGTGTTTCTTGATGAGAGCGGAGGTTTTTCGAGGAATTCCGTTAGCTCGGGGCGTTGACCGGCGCAGTCGATACGATGAATGTTCCAGTAATTGGATCTATCCGACTATAATACGGATAAAATTGAATTAAGAACACATTATACAGTTTGACGCTTAAAAGTTTATACATTAACATATAAATAAATTTAACTGATGAATAAATAAGATATATCAAGTTAAGTACGACCTCGAGGTGGGAATTTGTTTTGTAACTTTTTTTAATTAAAAATTTACATTTTTTATTGGATTTTTTTAATTTGAAGATTTGATAATTAAATGTTGGTTTTACTTTTTAACTTAAACCTTGTTCGCTGGAAAAGATTCGTCGACGCAAACGGTAGGAAATTTTATTTTTATTAAATATTAGTTACTTACAAATAAGAAACAAGCTAAACTCAAAATTTGTGATATAACAATAGATATGTACGTTTGCTAAGAAATAATTAAAAAATATTATTTTAATTAATACATTAGTTAAAAAATATGTTATGGATAAATTATTATCAAGGAAAACATATCTACATACACAATCTAAAGGTTTGAATGTATTTTTCTTATTTTTTTTCGTATTACATTCAAAAATTCACACAATTTAAGATATTTTTAAGGGATTGTATGCTACACAAACAAACGAACTTCATAATTGTTAGAAATAAACATCAACTATAGACATGAAAGACGGTAACGGTGTTTTGCCAACTTGATGCTTTTTGCCTGAGTAAAATATTAGATAACGACTACTTTCAAATCCGCTGGTGGTACACGATGGTGGCGATAAACGACATTTCGGCGGCAGAAATAGGTAAGAAGCACCAATCTGAAAGAAATGTCGTAAGATCAGCTCCAGTCACGGTCATAGTGAATCGTCAATCGACCCTTGACTCGGTGAGACGGATGTCGGTGAAATATTCGGTCTCCAAGCTTCAGAGACCCTGGAGTAAAATGAGTAATATTTCATTAGAATTTTCGTAAAACTCTTTTGTATGAATTCTTTAAGGTTACCAATGTTTTATGGTTGATGGGATTGATTTTTGATGATTTTTCAAATACCTTTCATGAATTGAAACCTTCATACAGTTTGATATAATTAAAAGTTTTAAACACAAATGTATATTTAAGTAGCTGTTGCTCGCGGCGTTGCCCGCTTGGTTAACCGTCCCACAGGATTTTTTTTGGAATAAAAAATATCCTGTAATTCAACAAAAAAAATCAAGTTACCCTCTCTGTGTAAGCCAAATTTATAGAACATCGGTTCAGCAGATTTTGTGTGAAGGAGTAACAAACATACAAACTTTCGAATTAATTATATTAACAGAATACTTTCAGGATTGTCAACGTTTACAACACTTTTACTTAACTTTGGCAAAAATTATTAAAATTAAGTAACATTTTCACATTTAACATTTATAACTTACCATTAAGATTATTTTGTCTTTACTTTAAGTAAAAATAATTGAGAATTGCTGATAAGTTACCTACATGTTTTGTACCATTACAAATTTTATTAGATAATTTATTAATTCTTAAAAAAATCTTTAATATTTTTTGTATTTTCTTTTACGTTGAATACATGGAAATGGAGTTATCCTATTAATATTATAAATGCGAAAGTTTGTATGTATGAATGTATAGATGTATGGATGTATGGATGTTTGTTACTCTTTCACGCAAAAACTACAAAGCCGATTACGATGAAATTTGGTATGTAGGTAGCTGAAGACCCAGAATAACATATAGGCTACTTTTTATCCCGGAGTTCCCGCGGGATTGGGACTTACGTGGGTGAAATCGCGGGGCGCAGCTAGTATGTAAATAAATAATAAAACAAACCTAAAAATCATATGTTTTTTACATTTTTGTCATTAGTTATTGAGACTTTTCTCTTGAATTTTTTTGTCTTCAAGAATTACGTATATTAAACATTTTAGTTGCATTGAAAAATATTCTAGTGTTAGGGGCTTACAAAAGTAATTTATGTATAAATTTAAAGAAATGTAAATTCTACAGCAAAATTTAAAAAAGAAAGTTCTTAAGATTTTTTTAAATTGTTTTTGTGCGACAGACACGTATATAAGTAAAATTCTGATTGAATAATTTTTTTTTATAACATTGGAAGGCAAACAAGCAGACGGATTTCCTGATGGTAAGAAATTCCCGCTGCCTAGAGACACCAAAGGTGGTAATGGTGCGTTGCCAACCACAAGCCGGGATGTTAGGCCTCGAGCAAAAGTAAGTTTACCGGCTACCTTACCCTCCGAACCGGAACACGTCATGACGTTATGGCGGCAGGAATAGGTAAGGCGGTGGTACCAATCCGGGTGAGTCGCTGCGAAACTCTACCACCTAGTCAGATGTCACGGTGTTAGTGACGGCAAGCCTATGCTCACCTTTTACGAGCTGCCTGGCACAGGAAGGCAGATGGTCTATTCTACAAAGGAGCCCGGACCAACACGGGGGAAAAAAATTGTATCATAAGTTTGATTTAAATAAATATTAATTTATATGATTTCTCTAAAGTATTATTTCCTAAATAATGATGATCATTTACTATCATTAAATCGTTTGCTACGTTTCTATCATCAAAATATTGAAAGGTCTCTTAATGCCTCTTTGATACAGAATCCCAAACCGAGACGTCCTCTCCATTTCACTTGAAAACACTTTAAAACTGCTTAAACTTAAAAGTTAGATTCTCGTCTGACCCGAAATTTCTTATGCATTTTTAAAACCCAATGCTCCTGTCTCTGGGAGTTCCTGCGGGATAATAAACGATCTGATATTGGAATACTTTATTATTATATAAATTATATATTATTTTGGTAAAAAATTTAAATTAGTAAATTAACTTTATAATTATAGCCTCCTTGCTCTTGTGGACCGATATTGGCATTGAACACATGAAGTCACGGATTCGATTCCCCGGTTGGACATCTCCTGTTCAATTTCTAATAAAACAACGTTGCCAAGGTTTGAATGAGTTTCTACCATCTATTAGATTGTTGGACTTACAGCCAGTTTCAGAAATGTTAATTAACTTTAATTTACGATTAATTTCCTGTTAACAGCTGTTTAACAAGAGTTCAATTTCTATGAAATCTGAATAAAATGTCACTTTTGGTTAGCTTTCTAACGGACAATGAACGGAAATCGGGTTTCTTGAAGCGTTTTCGTTGATCAACGAGCAGTTTAGAGTTCGATTAGCTAATTAGTTAAATTAGCTGAATAATACCTTTTTAATGCAATATTAATAATTTTTTTTTAATAAAAAATATTTCACACTTAATAATATAGGATAGAAACGGACTTGAACAATTTTTTAAGTAACTTGTTTTATATTCATCTTGCTATATTTGTTCGAAGTGATATTTCTACTATTTTTTTTATGTTATAGGGAGACAACAAGCAGACGGATTTCCTGATGGTAAGAAATTGCGTCGCCTATAGACACCAAATGAGGTAGTGGTGCGTTGTTAACCTGAGGCTAGGATGGTCAGCCTCCTGCATAAGTAAGTAAACCGGCTACCCTACCCTCCAACCGAAACACGTCAATGACGAGCATTGTCATTTTGCGGAAGGAATAGGTAAGGCGGTGGTGCCTGTATGTCCGGACGAGTCGTTGCAGGACTCTACCACCTAGACAAACAAACTTTCAAAATTCACATTTGTATAATTACATAATAGGGTTAGTTAAAAATAGAGTAACTTAAAAAAGACGAAAGAGTTTTTTAAAGTAATAAATAGGAAATATAAACATGATAGATTTGACGGTAAAAGATAACTGTGGCCTATGCTCTATAGACACCACAGATGTTATAGGTCCATCGCTGACCTGCAACCGAGACATTAGGCCTATAACTAGCAAGTTTACAGGCTTACGGTAGACAGGGCTAAATTTATTTACATTTGAAAATTGTTAGTACTAATTTATAATTCAAATTGTAATAAATATAAAACAATTTTTTGTATGAACATGAAAACATTGTGTAGGTACATAATTAAATAATTACTTTTATAATTAGTTTTCCCCGTGTTGGTCCGGGCTCCTTTGTAGAATAGACCATCTGCCTTCCTTGCCAGGCAGCTCGTAAAAGGCGAGCAAAGGCTCACCGTCACTAACACCGTGAAATCTGACTAGGTGGTAGAGTTTCGCAGCGAGAGCGACTCGACCGGATTGGTACCACCGCCTTACCTATTCCTGCCGCCATAACGTCATGACGTGTTCCGGTTCGGAGGGTAAGGTAGCCGGTAAACTTACTTTTGCTCGAGGCCTATCATCCCGGCCCCAGGTTGGCAACGCACCATTACCACCTTTGGTGTCTCTAGGCGGCGTGAATTTCTTACCATCAGGAAATCCGTCTGCTTGTTTGCCTTCCAATATCATAAAAAAAAAGTATTTGCACACCATAATGTGGTAGAATAAGTTAAAAAGCTTAAATAATTTTGTAACAACTTCAATTAAATATATTTTCTTTCTTTTCTCTCTTTTCTTTCTTCTCTTTCTTTTCTTACTTTTCTTTCTTTTCTTTCTTTTCTTTATTTTCTTTCTTTTCTTTCTTTTCTTTCTTTTCTTTCTTTTCTTTCTTTTCTTTCTTTTCTTTCTTTTCTTTTTTTTCTTTCTTTTCTTTCTTTCGTCATCCTTTGAACTGAATAACAAATTAAAAAAACTAACCTGATATATCTATATACTTATAAATTTGATTTAAAGAAAAATATATTTTTCCAGGGTTGCAGTGCCATGGAGTGTTCGTTCGCGCGGTGCCAACAGGAGCGTCGCGCGATACGCAAGGAACTTCAGCGCTGGACTAAAAACATGGTTTACATACTAGGTAAGTCCAACACACACAGATACTTACATGTATGTTAACGTTAAAGTAAACGTTAAAGTAAAGTAAAGTATCTTCAAGCCCATATCGCGAAAGCTGTATGCAGAGGCACAACCAGGACTCCCACGACTAGCCGCAGACACTATGTTCCACAATGTTATAGGAGGCAAGCCTATCGCCAATCGGGAACATATCCAATCCCGGGCAACGTTATTTTATTAGAAAATTGAAAATATACATTTCTTATTATTTTTGTTGCCTGACCCGGGGATCAAACCAGGGAGCTCAAGAAGTCAAGTCTGACACCGGACCGCTAGACCACAGAAGATATCGCTATGCTAAAACCAGGTTAACTAACTTAGGCGAGTCCTAAACACACTTTTTATACTTAGATGGAAGAAACGTGAAGACTGGACTAAAATCGTGGTACACATAGCAGGTGAATCCAACATATACTACAGATATCCATACGCAATGAACTTCGGAGCTCAACCAAACATATAGTTTACATGCTAGATGAGGCCAACACATGCATAAGATAGCCAGATATTTCATACAAATTGTTGAGTCCAGCATGCACTAAAAATACCAGTAATGAACTTTAGCGCTGGACTAATAAAATTATTCTCTAACTGGTGTGTGCAACAGGCACTAAACATAAAAAAGCACTAATAAGTATGCATAAGTAAGCATAAGTAATGTTGGACTTGACTGCATGAGGATCCAGTTTCGAATACCGGGTCGGGCAACAAAAAGAAAATTGGGTTTTTCCAATTTTCTAATAAAAAAATGTTGGTCTTGATTAGATATGTGTCTTGTTGGCGATAGGCTTGCCACCTATTACACTGTGGGACTTAGTGTCTTCGGCTAGTCTTGGGTGACCTGGTTGCGCCTTTGCCTACCTCGTCGGGGATATGGGCGTTAAAATACTTACTACCTTATAAATAATGAAATTTAGCGCTGAACTAAAAGCACTGCTTACAAACTGGTGTGTCCAGCATGCACTGAATATACCCATATGCAATAAAATTTAATGCTAAACTAAACAAGTGCTTACTAACTGGTGAGTCTAACACGCACTTAATATACTCGTAAGCAATGAAATTTAGCGCTCGACTAAAACCGTGTTTAGTATGCCAGTGAATCCAACATCCAGTGTAGACTCTGCTCCCACACACATGACGTAAGAAACATGAACAAATGTTACTTGATTTGCTATTTTTAGATAACTTTGTAATACTGAAAGTAAAAAAATACTAGAAAAAATAAAACTGTGAGTGACATAACTTATTCAAAACATTTTTTATGAAAATGGAAGGCAAACAAGCAGACGAATTTCCTGATGTAAGAAAATCTCGCCGCATAGACACCAAAGGTGGTAATAATGCGTTCCCAACCTAAAGATATTAGGCCTCGAGCAAAAGTAAGTTTACTAGTTCCCTAACCGAACCGGAACATGTCAACTGCAAGCATTGAACGTTGTGACGGCAGGAATAGGTAAGGTGGTGGTACCAATGCGGGCGAGTCGTTGCGAAATACTACCACCTAGTAGGATGTCACGGTGTTAGTAACGGTAATTCTATGCACACCTTTTGCGAGCTGCCTGGCAGGATGGCAGATGGTCTATTCTGCAAAGGAGCCCGGACTAACTCTGGGCAAACAACAGTTTTCAGAAAACTTACAAATATCCAAATATATAAAAGTCACTATTTGAACATTTCCGTTTTACTTTCGTCTGACTTAAATGCGAGTAAAATATCACAAATGTGTTTAATATTATGATATTTTGTACTGAAATGAAAATGTTTATTTCATATTCGTGTGTAATCTCAGTTCGTATGAGGCTGTGTTTGCTTAGCTCGCAGAGTTCGGGTGTAACTTCCATATTGCGTAAAGTTACACTAAACATTTTGGAGGGGCTGCACTTTGCCAGCTTATTAATTTAGTTTTTTACCTTACACTAGAAGTTTAAGGAGGAATGTGTGGAGCCTATTTTTACGGCTCCTTCTAGTCTCTTCAAAGTGGATTAAACATATCAATAAACGAAATTAAAATTATGCTCTGAAATTGAAGTTACACAAATTGAAAATTGAACCTAACCCCAAAGTAAGCAAATTATATGCTTGTGTTATGGGTGTTAGTTAACGATACTAATACATAGAATTACTTAAATAGATACCAGAATAAATTTAATAAACACCCAGACCCGGAAATGCAGACATCTAAATGTTCATCACACAAATGACTGCCCCCGTCGGGAAACGAACCCGGGCCTCGCGGTTAGTGGGTGTAGTTAGACGCTAGCCACTCGACCAACGAAGCGGTCAAAATTGTGTAGTAAAACATGTGTGTATTTTTTTATAAAAATAAAAACTGGAAGACAAATAGAGCAAAATTAAATAAAGAATAAATTAAAACTACACAATATTAACGACACTAGCTGTACAGTGCTGTGCAGCAACTTGCTTGGGTAGGGATTGATCGATTTATCTATTCCTGCCGTCACAATGACTCTGTCTAGTTCCTGTCACACTTCCATACTTCCACTAACATTCCAGCCACAGGACAGCAACGCGCCTATAACATCTTTTATGTCTGTATCCTATAATTGTCTCTTACGCTTATTCGACTACATGCTGCCTAATTCCTTAAAAAAACTTTGAAACATAACCAAGTAAAAAAAATAGAATCTCCACGCCCACATCCCCGAAGAGGTGGGCATATCCAGGTCACCCACGGCTAGCCTAAGACACTAAGTCCCACAATGTGATAGGTGGGAAGCCTATCACCAACCAAGCACATATCCCATTCCGAGCAACATTTATTTTTATTATAAAATTGGAAAAACCAAATTTTTCTTTTTGTTGCCCGACCCTGAAATCGAACCCGAGTACAGTACAATAGCATTAACTTATTCAACATAAAGGTTACTTTCTGTCCCAAGCAATGTAAAGGACAATTTAACTAGCGAGAACATAATATCTAAATATGGTAAAATACAATGGAAAGCTTTTTACAAAAGTGACATTTTTTTTACCCCGGAAATAAATGTTCAGTAAGTGTAAGTAGGTACTCCTTTTGTCTATGATTTCATATAAGTATATATTTTACCCTGGAAACGAAAATTCAGGTAATTTATGTACCACCCGATCTCTAATAATAATGACGAAAGACAAAGCCCCCAATTTTTTTTCGGTATATCCTATTTTTAGGAGGCTTTTTTTATGATATTGGAAGGCAAACAAGCAGACGGATTTCCTGATGGTAAGAAATTCACGCCGCCTAGAGACACCAAAGGTGGTAATGGTGTGCTGCCAACCTGGGGCCGGGATGTTAGGCCTCGAGCAAAAGTAAGTTTACCGGCTACCTTACCCTCCGAACCGGAACACGTCATGACGTTATGGTGGCCGGAATAGGTAAGGCGGTGGTACCAATCCAGGCGAGTCATTACATATATATAACAACAATTACAGGGCTACATTTATACTGTGATAGAGTTTATAATTGGCCAATACGAACTACAAAAACAAAAATTGTGTGGGCAAAGCTGAGAAAATTCGAACTAATAACTTAATCAGGCATAACTAGCTTCCATTTTGGGGCTAGATGCAAACGTTTGATAAGTTTTGGACAAATTAGGTTATAGTCCAGTAAATTGAGACTTCCCTGTTGCGATACCTTTTCTATTACATTAAAGGCGGTCTTGCCTCTGTGTTTTAATATTCCAGTGTCGGAACTTCGTGAGGTCCGGGTTCGATTTCAATTTTTTTTTAAACATAATGTTACCCGGGATTAGTTATGTGTGTTGGCATTAGGCTTGCCACCTATTACATTGTGGGACTTAGTGTTTTCGGCTAGTTGTGGGTGCCCTGGTTCTGCCTCTGCCAATGTCTTCGGGATTTGGGTGTGAAGATACTAACATGTTTAAGGCGGTCTCTCTATACTTATATGTCTTCGGGTATTGTCAGTGACACAGTGACCAGTATTTTGTATAGATTTGTGACGTTTTCTTAATAAGTGATACCAGGGCAGTGCTCGAAACTAAGAAAATATTACTTTGGAGGTAGGTACTGCTATTTATGCAAAATATCGAACAATGGGGCCTCTTGGTAGGTACAGGCCTTCATTTTTTTTTATGTTATGGGAAGGCAAACAAGCAGACGTATTTCCTGATGGTAAGAAATTCACGCCGCCTAGAGACACCAAAGATGGTAATGGTGCGTTGCCAACCTGAGGTCAGGATGTTGGGCCTCGAGCAAAAGTAAGTTTACCGGCTACCTTACCCTCTGAACCGGAACACGTCATGACGTTATGGCGGCAGGAATAGGTAAGGCGGTGGTACCAATCCGGGCGAGTCGCTGCGAAACTCTACCACCTAGTCAAATGTCATGGTGTTAGTGACGGTAAGCCTATGCTCGCCTTTTACGAGCTGCCTGGCAAGGAAGGCAGATGGTCTATTCTGCAAAGGAGCCCGGACCAACACTGGGAAAAATTTAAAATTCATTAAAATATTTGGAGTCTATCGGAGATTTGTGTTTCCTAACTGGTTAACTATGTCTGCTTAATTACCTACAAATAAGTAGGGTAAAGTCTTTAGACGTAGGGATGTGATCACCTAATCGTCTATTGGGATAACTTAATTATTTAAATTGATGGATTATTAAAGTTTTGCACTCAGTTTTTTGTAACCTTCGAATGGCAAACAAGTAGACGGGTTTCCAGATGGTTAGAAATTCACGCCGCCTAGAGACACTGAATGTAATGAAACCACAGTAATGGTGCGTTGCCAACTTGTGATATTACGCCTCGACAAAAAGTAAGTTTACCGGCTACCTTATTCTCCAAAAACACGCCATCGGCAAGCACTGACGTTATGGCGGTAGGAATAGGTAAGGCTGTGGTACCAATCCAGCGAGTCGCTGTGAAACTCTACTACCTAGTCATTTGTCACGGTGTTAGTGACGGTAAGCCTATGCTCTCCTTTGACGAGCTGCCTGGCGAGAAGTCAGTTAACCTATGTTGCTAAGGAGCCCGGACCAACTGGGGGCTAATTAAACTAGGTTTGGTATTGGAATGACTTGCACCTTTCTAGTAGATACGAAAATCTCATGTCATAGTGATTACTGATGTAATTCTCCAAAACGGCATGACCGATTTTGATGTCATTTTTAAGTATTTTTGGTTTATATTGTTGGCATATTGCAAGAACTCATTTAATGAAAAAAATCACTAAATTTCCTTTTTTTGTGGTAGGATTCATTTTGATATATTCGATAATGCAAATGCTCACTAACTTCTGACTAATTTTTTTTTACGCGTTACGCAGCTTGCTATTAAATCCATAACTATAGCTTTGACAGTCAGACATTTACTGTTAAAATGTTGAAATTACAGTTTATTAAAGAATAATGAATATATCACATAAAGATTTCTTGCAATAAGCCGACGATATCCGAGAATAATTCGTAAAGTAGGTATATTAAGAGTTCTGGTCTTTCATCTGATATTAAAAAATGAATTGTAATATGAATTTACAAATGACAAAAAAATCGACGAATGTACATTAAAAAATATTGAAAAATAAACTCTTCCCTTCTTGAAGTCGGTTAAAGAAACAACCGTTACTTATATCATAAATGCTATAGCATCGCTAACTTATCTTAGATATCTTGAGTTTGCAAGTCTAAAAGCTACTGTGCCCGCCAACTTGGAACACGACATTGAGGATCACTGACGAATCGATAGTGTCAAACAAGCAAGCTGTTGCATAGCACTCTAGCATTTAGTAAATACTAGCTGCGCCCCGCGGTTTCACCCACGTAAGTCCCAATCCCGCGTGAACTCGGGGATAAAAAGTAGCCTATATGTTATTCTGGGTTTTCAGCTACCTACATACCAAATTTCATCGTAATCGGCTTAGTAGTTTTTGCGTGAAAGAGTAACAAACATCCATACATCCATGCATCCATACATACAAACTTTCGCATTTATAATATTAATAGGATATATCAACTCCAGTATACATGAAGTGGAGGACAAAATCGCGACGAACAGACAGTGCCCAACCATTGTCTATAGTTATTCACGGGATAAAGGTCTGAGTTCGACGTAGCATCTAATTCTACGCGCGTCTATGGAGGCCAAATGCAACGCTTGTTCCACAATGTCCGCACTTTGTACGTATGTAATGAAATTTTTCATTGATTTTTGTACTCCAGTTTGGCGAAACTTTCATATTAAAAATTTAAAAAATCAGTTTGCTATGTTTTGTATTCGCCTAAATCATATGTCACTAGTTGCCTAATATCTGAATGCCTTTAGACTTACTTTCAAATTAAACGGGTTATACTTATCTGTCAAGTTTCTTGTGTCATTTGAGCTAAACTTCAGACAAAATCGGGTTTGCTATGTATCTAAGGAAGTCCCACCTCTTATTACGTAGTACTTATATACTCTTTGTTGTACTCTTTTACTACTGCACGTTTTGTGACTGTAAAAACGCAGCACAGAGATGTTAAGAAAACATGACTCATTATAGCCGCTTTTACTGGTTCGATTTTGATGAAACATTGCTTAAGATTTCATTAGGTTTTCTATCCTTTAATTGGTGAAAATCCGTTAAAATTTCTTTCACCTGGATGTAATAACTCAACCCGCTTAAGTCAAAATCTGGTAGGTACTTGTATTATAGATTATTCCACTAAATAAAACAGTCAGACTAGGTAGATCAATACCACTAGAATAAGTAGAGGTTTCCGTCATTATTAGAATCACCAACCAAAAAAAATTTACAGTATGCTAAAACTGCTCTAATAAAGACAGAAATTCAACTTAAAGATGATGGTGAAATTTCAATTTTCAACAAATAGGAAGAAAGACAATTAATTTAACATTATTGTTACATGCTTTATTACAAATATTCAAGTTACATTTTTTTGCGGAAATTTATTGCGACTGCCGCTGTAGACAGTATTTACAAAAATATGTAACTAAGCTGATCTCAAACTAAGTAATTTACTTAATACCTATTTTTCAGTGATATAATGACAATGGCCATTGACTGCATGTTTTGCTTGGTAAAAAAATCTTTGTTTTTACAATAATTAATTTTTTTTCAAACAACCATCTTAGAATTAAAAAAAATACACCTTAAACTATCATTACCTACAGTAAACATTACTTTTTCAAAATATTTGGCTGTTTGAAGTATAGTGATTTACATAAAGTGAACAAATATTCTTACCCTTAATTATTTTCTTAGGATTTGAGAACCAGTCAACGAGACTAGAACCAAATAAAATGTGTTGTATTTATCAAATTTGATAAGCTTTTAAATAACATTAAAATAGAAATGTTCTTTAACATTTTTATGACGTAACAAGCTGCGCCCCGCGTAAGTCCCAATCCCGCGGGAACTCCGTGATAAAAAGTAGCCTATATGTTATTCTGGGTCTTCAGCTAGATATACCAAATTTCATCGTAATCGGCTTTGTAGTTTTTGCGTGAAAGAGTAACAAACATCCATACATCCATACATACAAACTTTCGCATTTATAATATTAATAGGATTACAAAACGAAATATTTTCAGTGCTTTTGCTGCCACTGTGGCGCGGTGCATCGGCGGCCCGCAGAGCGCATGCGTCCTTCCGTTCCTCCGCCAAACAACCTGTTGCAACCAGGCCGGCGTGCACAAATGCAACTTCCTTGCTCCGTAATCACAATCTAAATCCTAAATTCCGGGTAAAATCATAATCATAATCGCAGTTCGGGTGAACAATCATTCCGTTTTTAAAAACTATTTCCAAATTTACGAAAATTTAAACGGTGAATTCCATTTTTGAAAATATGTCACGTTTCTTGTAAGTGCGCTCCAAGTGTCTCGCCGACTTTAAAGACGAAGTGAAGTGCTGTGAGATTTGAAATAGGTGCTTCTAATCGATTACTCATTAATAGTATAGATTTCGATAAGTTTTTGTGATTAATGTACAGTTGTAAACTTTACGTATTTAGATTTCGCTTTGTAATTTCGCATTAATTACAAACTTTTTGGTGAAATCAAATTGCGAGAAACTTTTTCGAAGAAAACTCGATGCGAATAATTTGAGTTGCACAAAGTTTAGCCACGGCAGAGAAGTTAGAAAGCAACAAGTGGTCGCCTGATGCCTTTCCCGGTAAATGTGCCACTGTTATACGACTTTGCATGCCCGCTTTTGCAGGATTATGTTGCATTTACGTGTTTCAGAGCCCGTGCATGGAAATTCGGGATTTCAACGTGTTTGTTGTTCTCACTAATGTTGATTTGTTTTTCGTTGGTATCTTTGGAATTTATTTTAAACGAATTTTGGCAACTTTTACATTTTTTTCCTAATTTTCTTCTAAATTATGTGGGTGGGGTCGTTCTTTTGTTTTAGGCATCCTTCGTCACGCGCCATCTTAGGTTGGAGACAAAAAAAGTGTCATGGCGGCGTCTAGGAAAAGAATTTTTGTTCTACATTTTCGTGCGTCTTAAGACTTTAATTTGGGTTAAAGTTCAAAAAAACTTTTGTGTGACAAAAATGAAATGCTTTTAAATGTTATTCGTTTTGCAACATGGAATGCTTTGAAATAGTTTAATATGCTGTTTTATTATATTTTTAGGTTAATGGTTGATTTATTAAAGTTTTTTTTGTGCTTGGTTTTACAAGTCTGTCTCCTTTAGTGTTATACTTAAAGATTAATACGTAACGATTTTAATAATTCGTTATTGGTCAATAATTTGAAAATACATTTAAAGTTTCTTTAAAAATTCTTTAAAAAAAATTGTGGACTATCGATGATGTGAAAAATAAAATAGTAAAGTAAACCTAAACGGACAAATTTAATTGATGGTATAAAAAACACGCCTGTAAACACCAAAGATGTTGCGTTTTCAACTTAACCCTAGAATTTTAAGCTTTTGTATGAACATTTTCATCTGATATTTAAGCTTTCTAACTAGAACATGCCAACACTGACGTTGTTAAGTTTAATGTGGGTACTACATAAAGTTTTCAAAATTAGCTGACTTTTGTAAAAAAAATGTATTGTCGTTTTTCAATTTGTTTTAATTTTGTTTTTATACCTTACTTTTCAAACCGAAACAAGATGGTGAAAGCCATAATAATTGTTATGTGATGTGGTTTTAGTGGCTTTATTTTACTTTCTTAAATTCAAAATATTAATACCTATGCTAAATACTATCGCCAAGAAATTATATGAACAAAAACAATGATTAATATCCGCAAGGACTTAAATCAAGATCCACGATGTGAAGAATAAGAACATAGTGATACAGACTTCAACTTTGAAAAAGACTAACCACTAAAAAAACACTTTTATGAAACAAAATCACTACGTAGTATAAAACAAAGTCGCTTTCTGCTGTCTATCCCTATGTATGCTTACCTAAATCTTTAAAAGTAGGCAACGGATTTGATGCAGCCATTTTTAATAGTGTGATTTAAGAGGGTGGTTTATATGTATAAAGATTGTCCACCTTTGCAAAGCTCGATCTGCTACTTAAAATTGAATTAAAATATGCTATGCCATCTATCGATATTTTATAAAGAATTTTTTAATCGTACGAAATGAACCTCGATTACAGACATCAATTTTTTTTTAATTTACCAACCCTTGAACTAAAGAGTAATCACACCCTTCAGACCGAAATAAGACAGTGGCGAGAACTACTCACTACACGAGAGTATCATAGTCTAGACAGAAATGGGTTAGTCAGTGGTATAAGCCTGGCAAGTTTTTCGCACAACTCTATCACCTAGCCACTGTGCTAACTAGTGAAAACTAGTAGCCAAAGTATCAGGTAGGTAGGCAGAGGCACAACCAGGGTACCCACGACTAGACTCACAATGTGATAGGTTTCAAGCCTATCGCTATCCGGGCACATATCAGATCCCGAGCAACATTATTTTTAGTAGAACATTGGAAAAACACATTTTCTTTTTGTTGCCTGACCAGGGAATCAAACCCGTTACGTCACGAAGTCAAGTCCAATACCTGGACTGCTAGACGACAAAGACGTTACCATTAGTATCCAAAGTGAACAAGCAGATTTACTTCCCTGTAAGAAATACATACGTCCCTAAACACCTTAGATGCTAATGGAGCATTGTCAAGTAGAGGTTAGGATTTGAAGTTTCTTGTTAAAGTTTACGGTTATCCTACTCTCCAAAACAAGTCATGACAACGGCGAGCACTGAGGCATAAGGCCGGAAAAGGCGAAGCTGTGTTATCGATGCATACTTTTTTTTCAGGACTCTTTCACCGGTTAATAGTGTTAGTATTATTTTTTGTTGAAATAACATTTGGCTTATGTATTTTCACGTTCAATTTTAACTTGAATGGACGTTCGGCGTGGATTTAAAAGGTATAAATAATTAAACGAGGTTAAACTGCAAAAAAGCTACTCTAATTGAAACATTACGATGTCTAAGTGAGCAAAATATATTATTAAGTGCAATTCAAAATCAGTTATCAAGTTTGTATCAAATTTAAATGGCATCGATCAAAAAGCACCTATTTTTAAATAAAGCCAAGTGAGACCGGACCTGCCCATGAAAGGTTCCGTAGCAGCAAGTAACGTAATATAAAAGTGGTTGGGGTTTACGATTAATGGCGTATTTAAAAAAAAAACTGCTTACTAGATCTCATTCAAGCCAGTTTTCAATGGAAGTGTACATGGTAATGTACATAGCTTTTTTTACTTGCCTCTTATTACACAAGTTATAGGGGCGGGACCACATTTTATTACTTTTGAA
>NJDD01004604.1:569137-628834 GCA_002245505.1 Calephelis nemesis | reverse complement strand
GACGTGTTCCGGTTCCGAGGGTAAGGTACCTAGCCAGCAAACTAACTTTTGCTCAAGGCCTAACATCCCGGCCTCAGGTTGACAACGTACCATTACCACCTTTAGTGTCTCTAGGCGGCGTGAATTTCTTACCATCAGGAAATCCGTCTGCTTGTTTGCCTTCCGTATATCATAAAAAAATTAAGCCGTATCAAAAAATGAGGAGTTTCCCAATACGACTGAACGTTTTTTTTGTATGTTTGTTACGCGATTACTCCGTGAATACCCAATCAATTTTTAATTATTACTGACGAGTTTGTCACGATAAATAAAAAAATATGCACAATTAAGCATATCTCAAAATCTACTAGCAGACGATGGATAAAATTTATGTGGGACCATTTCGGAACGATTTGCTATCTTTAAAAACAATCATAACTAGGTACTCAATGAAATAGTTGGGAATCGGTTCTTGCAGTTTTACTGCGCTTAATTGTTTACTTCTACTTTCATTGATAAAGTGTTAATCATTTATAACAAGCACAGAACAAGTGTTTCTTTTTGTTTTCAATGTCTTTAAAATAATACATAATATAGTTTTCCTGACATTATGTAATAAATTATAATATTCAAGTAGTACACAAAAACACACAAATTAAATTACACAATGTTATATCGCGGTACGTAAATATGTATTTTTTATTCTTACCAAAATACACGCAACACTGTCCGGCTACAACACGCTTCTACACACTGCAACCAACAATAATAATTGGTACAATTACTTTCCTTTTTGTTTTTCAAAACTTAGCATATCACTTGTACTTTGATTCATCACAATATGTTAAATGTAAAAACATAGTTCTGTTACTTTTTACAACACATGACGATTAATTAACCGAGATCTAAATAGTATTTATTACCGCATGGGCGGCAGATGGCACGCACGGAGAGAAACTGACAAGAACCTTATCTATTTCATTAAAAAATAAATATATATAACAATGATTCATGGTTTGTCTGTCCACTGATATTTATATTTCTATAATTTAACATTGACCTCGCTAAGTGAAAAATCGGCCAAGTTTTTGTGCTTGGAGGTTATTTTGTATTTGCTTTATCCAAGAAAAATGGACCTTATTATATACAAAGCCTCCGCTTATTTTTCGTACGCCTCCCCGCCTGCCACAGGGCACAACTAAGTATATCAAACCCACGGAGTTACAGACTACCACTGGAGGTTACACTCCTAACAAACAACTGTTGTCATTTTCAAATATTGCTGACCCTAATATACCTAACGGTCTCTCATTTTAAGTTTGAGAATTGACTTCACAAGGCTCTCTGAAAAAGAGGCATATTAAGAGTCCGCAATATTTGAAAATGATATTAGTTCTTTGATAAAAGTTTAACCACTAAAAACTTCACCCTAACCACAAGGCAAGTGCCAAAATGAAAATACCTTGAGAGAAACTAAAGTTATTGCTATTATGAATGTGAATTTCATCTGTAACGATGAACACATTCAGAAGGTACTCAGAACTGTGTATCTATAAGACATAACTACCGTCGTTAATCTAACCCAAGCACAGGGCAAGTGCTAAATTAAGGGCTAGTGCGTAAGTTCCATAAGTGATGATTACAGTCATAAGTCTGTATCTATATTTGATGAATCTGATGTAACAAATATCACCTCTTTTTGCAAAAGAGCTACTAAAAGTCGTTCTTTTACTGTAAAATGGTTGATAAAAAATCCTCCTAATTTTGTCGATGGAGGTTTTCATTAATGCTTAGTGCACCTTTAAAACTACGAAGCATACAGCGGTGTTTCCTTGGAATCCATTTTCTGTCGAGTATATAGTGTTGGGTATGTAAACAATATGTTTTTGACATTAAATACACAAAGATAGAAATAGTGTTTCTTTAATTTAATAAGTTAAAACAAAGGCACAATTAATAATCAGCATAAAATGAATCTTCTGCTGTTGTCATTACGAATGCTTGGTGAAGAATTAATTGATTAAAGTCCGGTCGCCGAGCAGAAAGAATTTCGTACATTAACCTGTTATTACCTGTCCCGCTCACTCCCGCGTAATTATTATGCATCTCGCTAGCACGAACTCAATGACCGCGGCCGCAAGGGATTGTACAGATAAAATGAGCCTTTATTTTGATATTTACGCGTAAGCAGAATAACTGTTGTGACACAAGTATTTGTTAGGAATGCTTTTTTTCATTTTATTAAGTTTTTTTTAACCAACCCTAATTACTTGCCCTAGAGTGTACCTATATGAGGCTACGAAAGTTACTAAAATAAGTTAAGTAATAAAAAGTACTACTAAAATAAAAAGTTAGTTGCCTTATTTTTCTTGCCGCATATACAACTGAACTAAGTCTTTTTAACTAAGTATGTGATTTAAGGATTCCATCTTAGTATTAAATCTTTTGTTAAACCCAGCATAAGTGTAGCCGTTGGGTCGCTATCCTATGGTAAACTTTGAAGTAGAGGCTCTTCAGAATATAAATTTTATCCTATCCTATCCTATTAATATTATAAATGCGAAAGTTTGTATGTATGGATGTTTGTTACTCTTTCACGCAAAAACTACAAAGCCGATTACGATGAAATTTGGTATGTAGGTAGCTGAAGACCCAGAATAACATATAGGCTACTTTTTATCCCGGAGTTCCCGCGGGATTGGGACTTACGCGGGTGAAACCGCGGGGCGCAGCTAGTTTTTTATAAAAATCCGTGCTGCTTGATACGATCATGAGAGAAACTGGGCATTTACTCCACTAATAGCACTATAAACAATTATATTTACTTGAGAACTTATTACCTATGATTCATACGATTCATTATATTTATTGATGTTGATGGAGATGGGAAAATCATAGAGAGATACATTAAACAGAGTATAATAAGCCATCTTCATTGAAAAGAGCCACTGCCGATTTAAATATGACAACTCCTTTACCTATTTCCGTCTTTAGCTAACTGCTCGACTGGTGGGCAGAAGAACTAATTAGCGATATATTAACATCTGAAAGGTCTAAAGTATGACGTATATTAAACTGAATGTGTGTACAGTAATATTTTACCGCGTTATCAAAGAGATACTGGTTGGTTGTTCACAAACAGACCCATTGTGAATGAATGTTTTCATGTTATCAGTTTAAAGCTGACATGTGCTAATAACAGAGTGTAATAAATTACAGAGTGTAGCACTATACCTCTATCTATAAAAAATGTGTTTTGCAAGTTAACATTAATATCACTATGCAACATCAAACAATTCACTGTGACCCCGAATGGTGATTCGTATTAAGCATACTTAGTGCAATGCAGAAAACACATTTATATTATATTATCACGTCACAAAAAAAAAGATAAGGAGAATCTTAATTTGTTTACTGTCTGATTCACTTTTTTGAGCGTTGTCATAAAAATATATCTTTTCTAGGTACCTCAAGTCATCAAAACTTTTACTCATTAATCTACAAAATGCCGCGTGTTTGTGTTAATTCTCCTGTAAATTTTAAAGAAAGAAAAAATTTCGCCCCAGACAGGATTTGAACCTGTAACCTTTCGTCTCAAGCTGACGAATGCTCTAACCAATTGAGCTACTAAGGATTCAAGTCCCGTGGCGAAATTTTTAACTCCTTTCTAACCCGTTAAGGGGCCATTTACGCTAAAATACGTCAGCAGTTTACTGTTTTTTTCATACAAAGCAATCATGGATCTTGCTGACAAAAATACACAAGATTAACATGAATATGCTTTACTAGACTAGTGTTTCCAAAACACGATTCATTTCACTTTGCTCGATAGAAAAAAAAATCACTTTTTTGAAAGCAAAACGCAAATGTCTACTTCAAATATGAAAATATCGACACCAGATTTAACGTAAACAAGTACTATACCAAAAAGATAAGTGTTTCAGTTTTTATACTTTTTTTTCAAATTACTTTTATAGTGTCGAAAATAGTGATTTGTCGCTTAAGACGTTTACTTTAGAGCGTCATTGTTCATAGTAATCATGGAACGGGGGAGCGCGGTGATTGGCTCTTCTGGCTGACTGAGTATGAGGCCTTAACGCGGGTAGTTACGTCCTATAGATACACGATTCTGAGTACCCACCAAATGAGTTCATCATTGCAGATGAAATTCACATTTTAGAATGGCCATAACTTTCGTTTCTCGCAACGTATTTTTATTTTAGCACTTGCCCTGTGCTTGGGATAGTATTCTATAAATTTTAAAGAAAGAAAAAAAATTCGCCCCAGACAGGATTTGAACCTGTAACCTTTCGTCTCAAGCCGACGAATGCTCTTACCAATTGAGCTACTGAGGATTCAAGTCCCGTGGCGAAATTTTTAATTCCTTTCTAACCCGTTAACGCGGGTAGTTATGTCCTATAGATACACGATTCTGAGTACCCACCAAATGAGTTCATCATTACAGATGAAATTCACATTTTAGAATGGCCATAACTTTCGTTTCTCGCAACGCATTTTTATTTTAGCACTTGCCCTGTGCTTGGGTTAGTATTCTATAAATTTTAAAGAAAGAAAAAATTTCGCCCCAGACAGGATTTGAACCTATAACCTTTAGTCTCAAGCCGACGAATGCTCTAACAAATTGAGCTACTGAGGATTCAAGTACTGAGGATTAATTCTCCTGACTCATTTTTTATGCTTGTTGTGAATTCACTCCTAAAAGTGAAAAAAGTCCATTTCATTCAGTTCTATCATTGAGAAGTGTTATGGAGATTATTTTAAGACTACAATTAAAAATCACGATAAATCAAGATAAAGTGTGTTGTGTAAGGTGCTATAAGTATTTGACGGGTTGGCACAAGGGTAGGTATATAGTATAAAACAAATTCCTTTTTGTGCAACGACTGTTACTAATTCTGTTTAAAACATTGAAAGGTTTTTTGAAAAAAAATCAAAACAGCCGATTGCATATTTAAACGTGACGTGACGTCAGTGTCGATGTCACTACCACATTCTTCAGACATTCCAAATTCAGATTCAGATATTTTCATATTTCATCGAGTTTATGTACGGAAAAAGACGAAAAAGCGGACCCATCTAGTAATGGAGACGTATTTCAAGATCAAATAACTACAGAACCACATTTGAGTCGCCAATATAAATAAAACAATCTTGAAAATCAGGCAGGCTTTTGTTAATGTCACAAGAAATTTCTTGGCAATCACAAATCACCAGATTTCCATGAAAAAATAAAAATAATGCTGGATGGTTATCACAAACTAGGATGCTAATTATCACTTAAAATCCTAACATAGTGTAGAGAAACTACCATTTAAGTTTTTTTCCAGAAGATATGGTTTTAGTGAGTAATGAACATGTAGAAAGATTTCATCAAGAAATCGTAGAGTGTGAGAAGCGTTATCGGGGTAGCTGGGAACAAGCCATGCTTTCAGACTACTGTTGGAGCCTCCAGAGGGATACTGTGTCTACTGCTTACAAAAGGAAAGCCAATCGTTTAAAAAAATATTTTTTTAAATGCAGAATTAAAATGTATATCTCTCCTTTATACAAATTTTGTCAAAATCAATAAATGACTATCACCACTAAATGTGACGTGATGTAATATTTTTATTTATACACTCCGAATAGTTTTAAGGTGATAAGTCATAATTACATACTGTAGGTAAGTCGAGTAAAATTATTTTTTTTCAAATTTGTCGCATAGTGTATTTGCGAAAATAAATAATGTTTTTATTGTAGGACTGTTGCAAAAACCATTAGAATATTATCCAATGTTCACATAGAACGTTGTTTTATACAGTGGCTATGTCAATATTTTATTAATGTAAAATGTAAAGGAAAGAAAATTATATTAAAATGTATACTTTATTTTTAATTTAGGTAACATTTTTTTACAAAATACTACCAGTGAACTCAAATTTCTATGTTTATAAAGCAATAATTCTTTGGATTTACTTATTTATTTGCCCCATACTCCGGCCGGCCTAACATGTCTCGGGAACGCGTCATCGAAGGACGGAACCAAGCTGTGTCTGAAGTCAAGAATTTTCGAAGTAAAAACTTATTACGCGCACTTTTTTTGGAATAGGTAAAAACTTCTAAACTCGCGTCAGATAGTCAGATCGTAAGACAGCGCAGGTCGCTTGCGCGAGATCTTAAATGAAACGTAGATTCATTGCTGTTTTTGTACTTACATATTTCCGAACAATATAGGATTCGCAATGGATAATACCAGAACGAGTAAGTGTGAAACAATCACATAAATTACTGCGGGTCGGCCCCTTGCCTTGATCTGCAGTGTTAAATAATTGTACTGTAAAGTGTAAACTGTTTCTTGCTTTGAATGATTTGCAGTTTGTGGTTGATAAAATAGATATTAGTTAAGTAAAACATCTTTTAATTTGATTGCTTGATTGATTTGACTTGTAGTTATGTCATAGTTTCTCAGTTAGTAGAAATTACAGTACAACATTTTAAAGATGTTTAGCTGTTTTCGAAAAAGTTGTAAGTTTAACAAATGAAATAATACTAGAAGGAAAATCGATACACACATATATGTATATTATATTATATTGAATTATGTATAAGTTTGAAAAATTAAATATTTCACGATATTAAAAGCTCATAAGTAAAACTATTTTTACTGGTCGAGGTAAATTATGAAGTGGCCATACTAGTAGGTAGCTTACTGAAGTTTCATGGTTAAGCACACAGAGTACTAATAGATAGGTACTAATAGCACTAATAAGGTGTACTAGTACATTTTACGGATTATACAATTATAGTGTGAATCCAAAAATGTTCGATTAAGTAAGAGACTAGAGATTATACCACATAATTGATAATTAATAGTACTTTAATACTGACAACTAAAGCAATTCGTTCAAAATTATTCCCTAACCATTCCAAAATTTAAAAAATGCACAATGTTAATATTCAAGTTATCACTTCTGCCGGCACTCCACTCCCCGAGTGCCACCCGTCTTTTTTTATGATATCTCGTGCACTGAGGCCAGTAGAACCTGTTCAAATTTAACCCCAAAAAGTTCGCGAGTTTTCCGCTAAAATTTATCCCTTTTTTGTTCTCCATATTTTGAGAGTGTTTCCCTTACTGCCTCAGCCTGCATTGGTCTATGCGGTTTTAGCATTTCAAGTGATTTTCAGTTTGTTCTAAAAATCTGAGTATACTTTTGTTACACAACTACAACACACACAACCTTGGAGAATTAGATACCAAGGATGGTTTTTTCAAACAAATAGGACTTAAGAACCTTCATGAATTATAATTAATTGTAATTTGGTTTCCTTCAAGATTGTTTATTACCATGCACTTGTCATCCTTTAACAGCAAATATGAATGCTACATGGTTTAAAAACAAGAAAAAAGACGGTTTTATAAGCTGAACTAAAATGTAGGGAATAATTTTCTATAAGATCAAATAAAAAATTGATGATTAGGAAAACTACACTAAATGAAATTTTCATCACCATAAGGCGGCGTGGGGTGCTAGGCTTCCATTAATGATTCAACAGATATTGGGACCAGTCAAGTTATTTTAAAATATCTTAACAAGCACCTTGCGTCTTTTTTTCGATAAAATTTTTTGATTCAATCATCAAATTTCCAGGATATTTAAATCTGAATATAATCAAAATAGGTTTGTCTATGCAAAGGCAGACATATCAGAATCATTAAATTACAATTTAAGAATAATTAAGAAAAGGACTCTATAAAATAAATTTCTACTCTGCCCCCTAGATTGTAAGAAATAGCAAAGAAAATTTAATTACATTTCCTCCACCATATTTAGCTGCGCATGCCTTGCCGTAGCAAATATTTTAATTTGTATGACAAGTACGAGATTGACGATTCCGGAGGTTGTTGTTTTACGACAAATATTAACCAAATCGAAATCATACGTTCAATTTTTATTTTAACAACCCGACCAGTCTATACTGTAGTTTCTTTTTGCATATTGTTTATTAAAATTTTTTGACACCAAAATCTGACGATGAGTAAGCCAATGTGCAGAGAGCAGATTTGGTGTTGCTTGTTTAAAATGTACTTACAATAAAATCCTTGTGACACCATCATTGCTGGAGCACCGTCTACAGAAACTTTCGAGCATTAAGAATAAGAGATGTTACAGAAACGCTCTACCCTCTGCGGACATATTGACCATATGCGTTGCATAAATCTGTTTTAATTACGATCATTTGATATTGAATTGAAAATGGAGAATGGTTCGATATTTTCAAGTAAAATATGATCAAAAACGTCTAATCTATATAAGAACATGCCATGGCAAATTAAATTAAATTGATTGAAATGGAAACCAGCCTGTAGGGTTATTCTCGAAGTTTTATTGAAGCAATATTGGAAATTGGAATTGAGTATGTCATTTTAGGTACTCTGAAACACAATACCGGCAAATTATTGACATTTAGTTAATAATAAACATTAAATTACTTTATCAGATTTATTGAATTTATTTGTAACTAAATGTTAATAATTACTAGCTAATTGCATTCAAAACTACCTAAAATGACATATACAATTCAAACTTATGTATTATATTCAAATATATACACAATATCAAGTTTCAAGAGTAACCCTACTGTTTGCATGAAGAAAGTTATGAATGTTGAGCTAGATAAGCAGGTAATCAAGAATCGAAATTTGCACTCGAAACTATCTACCAGGGCAGGTAAAGGTAGAGGTTCAGTGATATTTTGAACTACATTGTGCAATCAGATTTGTTTTATTTTATTATGTTTCCTTCAAAATGTTGTTAAAAAATAGTACATGTTTAAATTATTATTATTATTATTATGTTGTTAAATCAATCGCCCACGAAGTCCTTCCACCAAGTGCCGACGATAGCAAGTATAGATTCTCTTTAGCTACTTACTCTATCCTGTTCCAGTCTGGATGTTAGAACAGCCAGAATACCTGCACGATTGGCCTAACATACTGGCCACAGGACAGCAACACACTTATAGATATTGATGGTATCTATAATCCTTGGTTGTCTCTTACCATCAGGAACATGGGTCTCCTGTTTGCTGACAAAACAAAAACAAAAATAATTACATAGGTTGATTACATTTTTTTAAAACCACAACCAGACCCTGATATGCAGACATATCTAAGTATATGTTATATGTTCGAATACCAGCCCTAGTCGGGCGTCGAACAAGAGGCTCGATTGGTCGGACTATAGGTAATAGTAGGCTTGTACTGTAAGCCCTCGACCAACGAGACAATCCAATTAATATTGTTTATCTGAATTTATAGCAAATATTGATTCTGCCAAAAGCTATATTAAATTTAAAATATAATAAATATATTAAACTTACATGTATGCACCCTTCTTTTCGAATTATTTTCTTCTTTTGTGTTCAAATAATGTTAAGATTCAAATTATATGTAACGTAACCTTTTGTCAGATATAGAAGTTGATAGTAGACAATTTTAGTACGTAAATAGAAGTAGGTCCGAGTAAAATCGCGACTTCAATTTTTAAACGCACAACAGTTTCTAAAAATCTGCAATTTTTTATGAATTATTTATTTTGTATTTACTTTACTTGACAGTTGACTGGCAATTCATGACATTTAGTTCCATTGACCTTTAGAATACAGATGGCTAATGACTTTACTCTTTGGTTAATGACAGCGGTTCCATAGATTAGGTATATCATTTATTATACTCCTGCAAAATGAATCAGTGTAAAATAAGCCTTTAATTAATTATTCGCCGTAAGCAGTGTAACTGTTGTGGCAAATAATCCTCAGTCAGACGACTCGTGTGTCGTCGTTTGTACGGTACGGTCGATTTCCTGAGGATGCCTCAGTGCCGAAGCGTATCGTACTTCGAGTACGATTCGATGTTCTCTGTGGCGAGTTCTGCAACAAAGTTGGCGAAGGACGTGATAAGTGGTTTTGTTTCCCGTGTTCAAACTCTATTTGTGATCAGATTTGTGGTCGCGGAGGTGAGAACTTTAGGTAGGGTTGTCACATTCGAAGAACATGACAATTTATATTGTTACCCGAGCTCTTCCTTTATTCGTGTTCTGGTCGCGGAGGTGGGTGGTGGGAACGCTAGTTGGGCTTGTCACATACTGTGTCATTTGGAGGATTGCTACTTGCTACTTATTCTAAAATAAAAGCTTATTTTACATTTGTTATAATGGATTTCCGCAAAGTAGCACCTGATTCGATAAAAAAATTCACTGTTGCTACATCAGTAGCTAGTGCTTGGAAAAAAATTAGTTCAACAGGGCCCAGCAAGGGAGTTGTTTTAAAAAGTTTGGAGTCTATACTATAATTAATATTAATGCCATGTATTTGTTGGAAGATCATTGCGAGATCCACTGCGAGATCTGCGATTGCGAAGTATTGAGTACCAAGATTTTTTTGCCAAATTAATATTCCCGAGTTTAAATTTACATTTGAAGTTTTACTCTTTTTGGTTTTGAACTTTTAAAAAAATATGACTGTAATATATTAATTCATAATGGTTTCCATTTTGAATGAAGTCATCATTAAAAAAAGACTTACATTTCTATATTCAAATGTAACTGTTTTCTTAATTCTTAGGTCAAATTAATAAAGTGTATTTACAATGAGTAATAACAATTTTATTTAGTACTCTAATATTAATAATTGCAACAAATTAATGATGCCTTACCTATGGGTAAAGCAACGAAATCAGCAACCTTATCTATGTGTAGAGCCCATAAATCTTAAGTAAGATTATACAAGTGAAAGAGCTGAAGATTTAAATTATATAGCCAATAATTAAATAAGTTAATAACAAAAAGGCTAAGCGTTGGTACCCTGGAACAACCATCCTCTGCCTACCACTTTGTTTATATGGGCGTGAATATACTTTTGTTTCCTTATCTAATGGCAAGGTAGTCACTTAGTTGTCACTTTGTTGGCGCCAAAACTTCGAGTTGCCAGTCTATAGAATATTGTAGTCTTTGTTGAGTAAGAGCGAAGCGTACGTAGAGTAAACTATCGCAGCGCACGCTTCGCCAGAAACGTGTAACGCCAGGTCTTTTAAAGACCATGAAAGAGTATTTAAACCAGAGGATGGTTGACCTTAGCCAGGCTGATGCTCTGCCCGAGGAAGAGAGTGCTCTTTATCAGATTTGCGACACGCCCCTCCCCCCTGGCACGACCGTTCGCCGCAAGCGGGCCGTAGGCGTATCCCAAGCCGAGGAGGAGACTAAAAAACTTTGCTCTCAGTCGATTCCTGGTCTAGGTCCGCCGCGGGACCCGAGGCTACGTAGCCGAGCTGCGGCGGCATCTGCCATGCCGCCGCCCCCCATCCAGCCCCAACCAATAACTACCATACCCGGAGACCCTCAAACAACCATACCAATGAGTTTCGCGGCCACCGCTGCGGTAGTCGCCCCAACCCAAACCCAAACACAAAATTTCACACCCACCACTACCCCCCGTTAGTAGTTGAGACCCTCCCAAACTGGGCTTGCCACTTCCGGGCCCTAGAAGATAAGTTCAGCAGGGCTCCCAACGCTAGACCATTCGGCACGGGGATTCGTTTTTACTCCGACCTGCGAGGAGGAGTACCGCACGGTCCAAAGATATTTATCAGATCTTGAAAAACCGAAAAAAAAAATCTTGAAAAAAAAACATATCTCTTGGTTTTGCTACTCTCTCCCAGCAGAGCGGAGCTTAAAAGTAGCCATCCGTAGTCTCCCGGTGTATACGTTTATAAACAATAAAAAAATGTTAAGAAAAAAAATCAAAAATCATAAATAACAGTTTCTCCTACTATTGTGAAAAAAAATTAAATATTGAAATAGTCCATTTGTTTAAAATTTTTTTTAAACAAATGGAGCTAATTTTTTTTTATTAATACATATCTTTCAATGACATAAAAACGGTATAATACTAATAAATAGAAAAAAAAATTTTACAACACTACGGTGACTTTTCTTTTTTTGTTAACTTAAAAAAATAATTATAAACAAAGTATTCAATTGATTTAAACTTTTACCATCCTATCTTCCTTTGTGTGTATATAAGAAGGGCTCTACGAAGCGAAAATATTTTGTTGCAATTATTTACATGTTTTTTTAGTTTGCAATGATAAGGGAAGTCCCGGAAAATTTTGTCAATTAACAGTCGTCTAGTTTATTAGAATTTTGAATCTAGTTTAAATACCCTAAAATTTTTTTTTTGCATACCAGACCAGCGGCGCCATGCGAGCAACCTAAAAACGGCGCGCGGACGGCAATTTTCAACGTTCAATTAAAATTATTAATAATAATGGTACAGTTTCGGGAGTCGGAACTTTTTTAGTAAATTTCCTCCTCTTTTAGGGTCTTTTTCCAAAATGCAAAAATATATTAGTTTGCGAATAATGAGCAAAAAAAAATGTGTGCATGTACTAGCGTACACTCGTAAGAAGTGAAGAAGTGAAACTTCTTTATGACGTTATTTTTCAAAAAATAATTTACTATTTGCAACTTTTTTGTTTAAATAAAATTTATTGGCAATCGCAATACGCGTGGTAGGGATAAGAACAAAGATGGCGCGCAACGGAAAAATGTGACGCGTAAAGAAAAAGTGTTACACTAAATTTTTTTCCAACCCCGATAAAGAAGTTTCACTTCAAAAACCAAACACTAATTTTACAGTCTTTAATTGTTTATAACTTTTGGAATTTTTACTGTGCTAATTCACTTTTCTAGCACAATTATCTAGACATGATTTCGGATCGAATGAACTATTGCACATAATTTTAGCACCATTATGTCTATTTAACACCATTTTTAGCTTATCGAGTAGGCTAAAAACATTGGCTGTCATGACTTCACTTTTAATCGACGCCAAAATGAGCGTAGACAAAAATATCGTTTTTTCTTTTCGGATACATAATATTAACATTTGTTAAAAAGAGTCAAAGAAATGTTGTTAAGTTATATGTCGATACGATATTTACGAGTATACAAGTAAATTTGCTAAAGAACATTGTTGCACTTCTTTATATTATATTTTTATTTCTATGATAAAAATGTATTTATATACTTATGACGTTTCACGTTTTTCTTCAAGATAAGAAATAATTTTCATTTGATATAGCCAAGTGGATCTCTCAGGCTTTGGGGCTTCTTCTTCCAAGTTATCTCTTCATGTATCCCACAAAAATTTGAATAAATTTATGTCAATAACATAGGACTTTAATAAGTTGATACATAAAAACAGTGTTTAATTTTTAGGTTATTGATTATTTTAAATCTTTTTCGTCATATTTCATATTTAATTTTATTTACGTCAAAAATAAAGGCAAATTTTTCCATCAAGAGTTTTAAAGCATTCTGGCATTATAATTATTGGGGTCCATATTTTGTAATTATTCTCCACTTGAATTTTGCAGCATCTACAACAGCTTTTTCCATTATAGACGCTAACACTTTAAGATATTGTTATTTATCTATAAATGTTACTTGGTGATGTGTAAATGTGATTCAGTAAATAAACTATAGGTACCTACTAGTGTAAGACAATTGCAGTGTTTTATGACGACAGAATAGGCAGAAGCCTGGATAAGAAATCTTGCAGATGAAACCAGCAAAAGAAATAAAATGTTAAGCTAAGAGTTTACATAATATAAACTACTATAAGAGTTAGAGAGAAAATAAAAGTTTTATAAATATAATTCATACGCAGTTGTGGAAGTTTTGGCACCATCATGAAAGAAGATGATTTTAGCATTCTAATTTTATGATATGTGAGTAAAATAATAATCGGAAATAATTTAAATAATTTTGCGGCAGCATGGCCTAAAAGGTCTTAGTCCGTCCTAGAAGGGACAAACAAGGCCAAAGTAACAAAAAAGAGAGAGGCAATGGGCGTGTTTGGCCGATGTAAGTACTTACTAAATTTAGTAAGTCACTTACTATGCTTACAAAATTTTCAGCCGGGACACAAAATAAGTGCTAACGCAGTAAGTATGGCTTAATATACGACGCCATTTTGCTTATTGTTGATGTAAACAAAACGGACAGGACAATAAAATATTTCTCATAAAATTATCCATTTGAAACTATTTACAGGAATTAAATTATATTCCTAAATTTAGTACTGTCAATTATATTCAGTCTATGAGGTTATGTACGGGATATGACATAAACTGGTGTTTTGTGTTATGTTAAGCCAGTAAGTCTGTCCTGGCCGAAAAGCGCTACAGTCAGCTTGTAAGACTTTAATTTTTTTATGCTTACTGGCTTACTAAGTTTAGTAAGTACTTACTTCGGCCAAACACGCCCAATTAATTAACTTAAAAAGAAAAGAGGTTGGCGGGAACGGTCGGAGGGGGAAGGCGCGCCTTTCGAGGGTTCCCTCCAATCTTTAAGCTAAAAATGTGTAATATAATGTAAAAATGTACAATTTGTAAATTAAATAAAGTGTAAATATTACTTATGTGTGTAAATGTGATTTAATAAATAAACTATACTAGTAAAAGACTATTGTAGTGTTTTATCACGACAGAAGAGGTAAAGGCCTGAACAAGAAACAAAATTGAAGACGAAACTAGAAAAAGACATGAAATATGAAGATACTAGCTGCGCCCCGCGGTTTCACCCGCGCAAGTCCCAATCCCGCGGGAACTCCGGGATAAAAAGTAGCCTATATGTTATTCTGGGTCTTCAGCTACCTACATACCAAATTTCATCGTAATCGACTTTGTAGTTTTTGAGTGAAAGAGTAACAAGCATCCATACATCCATACATCCATACATCCATACATCTATACATACAAACTTTCGCATTTAAAATATTAATAGGATGGGTTTATTACATAATAATTTTTCTGACCACTGCTTAATCCGGAGTGCAGTGTCCATTCCACCCTGTGTGCGGCTACCACCATCGGGTCGTCGTCGAGTGTGGCATTATAGGTCAGCAGATTGGGACGGGATGCGATCTTTTTTTGCGTCTTACCCATGGAGGCAGATTTGCTTCTCGCTGGATGATCCGGACATCGTTGCTGATGCTGTCACTGATGTGGTACTGCAGGGTATGGAACTTTATATTCCGTTCTCTTCAGTGCCTGTTGGTGGCAAATTCCAGCCTTGGTTTAGTCGTCCCTGTAAGATGGCACTTAGCCATAAGCGGAAATGTTACCAGGCCTGGGCCACGGCAGCGAAGTCTTGCGATGAAAACACCAGTTCGATTAAAAAAGAGTATAATTCTGCCTCTAGGTCTTTCAAAAGAGCTATTGCTAGGGCAAAGTCCGAGCACATTGGCAGAATTGGCGAGAAATTGGCCCGCTTACCTTCGGGAACAAGAGCGTTCTGGTCTCTTGCCAAGGCTGTCCAAGGAAATTTCGCGAAGCCATCTTTACCATCTCTACACCGGAGTGATGCCTCGCTGGCCCATGATGCGAAAGAGAAAGCCGAACTTCTAGGCTACCTCTTTGCTTCCAACTCGACTTTAGATGACCATGGAAACACGCCGCCGACCATCCCGCGGTGTGAAGTGTCTATGCCAGAAATAAAGTTCCTTCAGAGTTCAGTGCGTAGAACACTTATTTCATTGGAAGTCAACAAGTCGAGTGGGCCCGATGGTATCCCTCCGGTTGTTCTCAAAGTGTGTGCTCCTGAGCTGGCACCGGTTTTAACACGACTCTTCCGGCTCTTCCATTCATCAGGCATTGTACCGAATTCATGGAAGACCGCTTTAGTACACCCGAACCCTAAAAAGGTAACCGCTCGGATCCGTCCAATTACCTACCTATAGCTATTACGTCCTTGTCTTCCAAAGTTATGGAATCCATAACGAACTGCCAGCTCTTAAGGTACCTAGAGGAGCACCAGCTGTTAAATGACCGTCAGTACGGTTTCCGTCGTGGTCGTTCAGCTGGTGATCTTTTGGTTTACTTAACACACCGATGGGCGCAAGCTGTCGAAAGCAAGGGAGAAGCATTGGCTGTCAGTTTGGACATAGCGAAAGCCTTCGATCGGGTGTGTCACAAGGCGCTTCTATCGAAGCTTCCATCTTACGGTCTTCCTGAGAAATTATGTACTTGGATCACTAGTTTTTTGACGGGGCGTAGCATCAAGGTCGTTGTCGACGGTGAGTGGTCGGAGTCCAAACCTGTCAATGATGGTGTTCCCCAAGGCTGTGTGATTTCTCCTACGTTGTTTCTTCTGCATATCAATGACATGTTGCAAATTAGTGTCACTCATTGCTATGCGGACGACACTACTGGGGAAGCCTTTTACTTTGGCCGACATAATATATCGCGGGAACATGTCATCGAGAGCCGGAACCAACTTGTATATAAAATTGACAATCTTTTGTCTGAAATTTCGTTGCGGGGCCAGCAAAATCTGGTGCAATTTAACCCGAACAAGACACAAGTTTGCGCGTTTTCCGCTAAAAAGACTCCCTTTGTCGCATCTCCTCGATTTGAGAGCGTTTCCCTTTCTGCCACAGCCTGCATTGGTATACTCGGTGTTGACATCTCGAGTAATGTTCAATTTCGTGGACATCTGGAGGAGAAGGCTAAAATAGCCTCTAAGAAACTTAGTGTGCTCAGTAAAGCGAGACAGTATTTCAAGCCGACCCATCGCTTGCAACTATATAAAGCGCAAATTCGGCCTCATATGGAGTACTGTTCTCACCTCTGGGCAGGGGCTCCACAGTACCAGCTCCTTCCATTTGACCGCATTCAACGTAGAGCAATTCGAATTGTCAATGACCGGGCAATTACCAATCGGCTTGATTCCTTAACATTGCGTAGAGATGTTGGGTCACTCAGTGTTCTCTACCGCATCTATCATGGGGAATGCTCTGAGGAGTTATTTGGTTTAATTCCAGCCGCTGATTTCCACCTTCGGACATCGCGTCAGAGTTTAAGGTATCATGCCCATCACATCGATGCGTGGCGATCTACAACTGTGCGATTCCGAAGACATTTTTTACCCCGTATAACACCTTTGTGGAATCAGTCACCGAGGGCGGTATTCCCAAACAATTATGACTTAGGGACCTTCAAGAAAAGAGTGTACTCATTCCTTAAAGGTCGGCAACGCATCTGTGATACTCCTGGTGTTGCGGATGTTAGTGGGCGGAGGTGATCACTTTCCATCAGGTGACCCACCTGCTCGTTTGCCTCCTCTTCTATAAAAAAAAGTACTTTTGGCAGCGGTTAGAGACACGTTTTAAAAAATCATACTTACCAACGCGCGGACAGTTTTTTTTATTAAGTTAAGATAAGTAGAACTCCACAATCGAAGGCGTTTTTGATGAAAACATGCACTTTTTTTAAATTTCGAAATTATAAATAGCCTCAAAATTATAAACAAAAAAAACGAAACACCATTTTTTGGTGATTGACTTATTCCTAACTTTTGTATTTTTTAACACGCAAAGAAACGGTCACAGTTTATTTTAAGGTTTCATAGCCGAATTGCAATAAACGGAATCCCTATATATTTAAGATTTCCGTTTGTCTGTCTGTAGGCATGTCATATCCAATTTGATCAACATGAAATTTGATAAAATAAAATTAATCTAAAAATGAAGCAATTTCCTTATGCAACAAATAGGTAGGTCGTCTTGACTGTTATCGCACACACACACACACACACGCATTATTGTGCTACGTGCATTCGCATACCTACCTACAGAAAAAAATTAACATATATATCTTTATATATATAATTCTTGTGTTGTCACTGAGCTACCGACCGATGGACCGATGTTGGTGAAACTTTTTGTGTCTGATTTTTGGGCCCCTGGAAAATGTTTTTTTAATTATTTTTTTAGTAATAAGTAGTTGTTGCTTTTGAAATGTTTCACATCGGATCCGACAGACTGCGCTACCGTCGAAGCATTAATGTCAAGCTATACGAAGTTTGCTGGGTCAGCTATGTAGTCTATATATTACTAGCTGACCCGCCCACGCGTTGCTGTGGCTAAAGTTTTTGTTATATTACATTACATAGCAGCACCATCTATTGATTACTTACTCAGCCCAGTCAAAAGGTATCAACATCTGTTAGAATCATTTGGAGTTAACAGATAATTCTGCCTGTCAAATAATAACAGACATATAATTAGCAATAAATTAAAATTCCGACTATAATTTGAAATTTAAACTATCCTATCTCTCAAGTTGGATCGAACTGCACATGGTGTGCGAATTTTATTATAATCGGTTAAGTGGTTTAGGAGTCCATTGAGGACAAACATTGTGACACGAGATTTATATAATATATTATTAAGCTTAAGATACATAAAAATCAATGCCACTTTACGTTGTAATTTTATAACTCAAAAATGGGCCTACCTATTCTAACCAAATGTTTAGGCTTTGTTCGGACTATTTAGTAGATGGTTTATATGAAGTTTGCATAAAATCGGTAGAGCGGTTCCTTATTTATCACATTTTTTTCTTTTTTGTTTTGTTATGTTATGCAATTCATATTCATTGTATACGTAGCGAAGCACGTACCGGGCCGCTTGTTAATTATAAAGAAACAAAAAACGCGATTGCGTAATAATAAATAAAATTGCGAAAAGACTAATAAGAATGAATCAATAGCTTCTAATGTTCTTATAAGAAAACTGAACAACTACATAATTGAAATGGTTTTATAATTAACTAGCAGCCCGTCCCGGCTTCGCACGGGCGAACCAATTTCATTTTTTTTTTTATAGAAATTACGTAATCTTTACCTATTCATCAGCGACAATGCCTGTTTCTTATCGTAAACTATTTTTGAAAATCGGTAGGTTTCGTAGTTTCAGAGCCTGTTCAATACAAACAAACCCAGAAACAATCAAATCTTTCCTTTTTATTATTATTATCATTTATTGGCATTATTTCTTATTTCCTAAGTTTATACATTTAACAATATAAAAAATAAATTATTAAAAATATAAACAAAAAAAATAGAGCCCAAAGACGGTGGTCTTACAACTAAACCGTCAGTGGTCAGGAAAACAGACTGAGGAATCTCCGCACAAAGCGGGCCGTCCCCAAAATTGCTGCCTTCTGAATCCTTTTCTTGAGTCAGGGTTGCAGAGCGAGTCTCTTAAGGTGTTGGTCGAGACTCTTCGCTATAAGACCGTTTACTGACACGACTATCGGGACAATTGTTGTTGAATCAAGTATCAACATCCCACATGTCGGTCACCTCGTGAGCCAAGTCTATGTATTTTGATAATTTTTCCTTCTCAGCTTTCACGAGGTTAACGTCACATGGAACAGTGATATCAACAAGAAAAGCCCGACGCTCCAATTATTATTATTAATTGTAGATTAGAGATATACACACGTACACAAATATTTTTGTTTTTGCAAAGTAGAATATTATCAGTCGGTAATATTAAGTACATTTTGCAAAAAAACATACACTATTACAAAACATACATACATTATTATTAATTCAGTTACACTTCTGGCAACTAAATATATTGACAAAACCGTTAATAATATGACAAGATTAACAAATTTCATTAATTATTACTATTTTCTACGACAAACATAATAAATAAAATTTGGAAAAAGATCATTAATCATGTAATAAAATTAAAATTTTAATGTAGATGTAAATTGCAATACCTGATGGTTGGTTGATTTAAATTGAAAATAGTGATTGTTTTTGATGTATAAAAAAACCTAAACACTGGCTGAACACTTTTTTAATGGAAACCCGTCTAAAATTGGATTTTTAACCAATATCAGTCTACCATGTCAACCACATGTAACAAGTTATGGGTTGGATATCAATTTTAAACAGTGTTTAATTAAATTTGTGTATATATAGGTACTAACTTTGTTTTATAGCTCTCGGCGGCCGCTAACACAGAGTCACTACATTCCTTTCGTTCGACGTTGCACTTCTAACTTAGATATCCTCTGGATTTCTTCAACATCCCCTGAAAGTTATATCGGACTTCTTCCGACTAAAACCACACGATGGCTTCCTCTTCGCCAGGTACCGGGTCTGTGGGAACGTTTTCGCACACATCCACTACCCCGGCGGCGTTGGATAGTCTGTATTACGGTTTATTGAAAACTATAGTGTCCACCTAAACTTTGAAGTACTTTAGTACATGTTTGTTAATAAGGCGGTCAGTCTAAATGGTACAACTAATTTTCATAACTTGAAACTCAGAATGTGCAGTAGCATTTTATTTATAACTAGCCAATTCCCAACTATTTTTAATGTTTATTTACTAATTAGGTAGAAGTTCACTTTAAAATCAGAGATCAAATAAACAGGGGTACCTAACTTTTAAAAAAAGTTCTACCTAACACGACTGAAAGTTTGGTTGGGGAATACTTTATTAGTCATCTTTGATTTAAAAGAAATAGTAAAAAATACTTGTTTTTTTTTAAATATAAGTTGCCAGACACAGCGAAATTCGCCGGGTGCACTATTCCTTGGTAATTACCAAAAAATATAAATTTAATAAATAATTTGTATTTACCTAAATAATTATAACACAAAAATTATGCAAAACTATCATACAAAGATATTATTATTGTTGAAGATATTTTTCAGGATACATAGGACCGTCTAAAACTGAGTTTAAGGCAGTCCGCTATAATATATAGGATACAATGTGAGGCACAATACTATTTTAGTACAATTATTACAGTAATACTATTTAAATTATGCGCTTCGGCTATATTCGTCAAGCTTCGGAGATCCGAATGTTTTTTAAAGATATCTATATAGAGTTGTTATTACATATTTAATCATTTCGCTTAAATTTTGATTAGGTCAGCCAACTTAAAAATAAAAGTATAAAGTGTTAAAAGAGTAAAAAGTGTAAAGCTGAAGCGCATAATGTAAATAGTAGGTACTATACTTATTTTATGACAATAGTAACGACCTATTAAACCCTATTTAACTTAGCTCAACTAAATAAAAGGCCAGACGCGTGTAAGTTTATCACATAATTAACATAGAAGTTGCTGGTGAATAAACAATATTACTTTAAATTATTATGACATACCTATTCTAAGCAGTATACTGAATAATACTCATATTATGTAAAGTTAATTGGTGCGTCCGATACCAGTGTTGATATTATGTGACATTCAAATTTTGTCATATATATATAGGTATATGTCATTTTATTTTTTTCTGTATTTTAAGATTTAGAACAAGAAGATAGTTAGTTCTTCTGACTTACGTTATACGTATACGAACTCTTCGCAAATGTCAAGTCAGCCCCAAATAAGTATTAATATTTTCAAAAATGTTGACAGATGACGTTTTTTTACATTGCTTGTAAATTATTAAAATTTAACGTACCTATTTAAGTTTCCATTACTATGGCTATCATTTATTCTAGCAGATTTTATGAGCATTTCATATTTTTCATGTTCTTGAAGAGCAATAAACTTTATATAAAAAAAAAACTTATTTATGCGCTAGCAAAAATATCCAAATGACTAGGAATGTCGCTTCCATACTGATAGGCGGCCAGTGTGTCTCTTAGTTTTCAAGTTTATTTTTTTAAATGTATTTTTATTTTTTATACTATAAATAGACGTGCATATATTAGGTGTTTCTAAAACCTGACATGATCCATTCTAAAACTACATAAAATCTCAATGGAAAATTTATGAGATCACCAATCTATTATCGCATATTTGACGCCCTTAGTGATATAATTATTCAAATTTAAGCGGAACACCGAAATAATGTTTTAACCCGTGTAAATGACGTCAATTAATTATGAGAAAAAAGGCAATGCCGAAAAAGGATGTTGCTAAGGGTTATTCATACTTTCATAATCTTATAATTATATAAAATTTTCGTGTCACAATGTTCGTTCCCGAGGAGTACGGGAACGATTAGACCGTTTCTCATAGAATTTTGTGAGCATATTGACTAGGTCTGAGAATCGGCCAACATCTATTTTTCATACTCCTAAGTGATAATAGAAATAAGATTTAAAAATAAGTTTTTTTCTAAAACAACGTTAAAAAATAACACAACATCGTCTGCCGGGTCAGCTAGTAATATTGTAAATACTATAGTATTTTTGATTTTCCTTCTTTCATGTCGCAACGAAGTAAAAAGTATCTTCACGCCCATATCCCCGAAGTGCTATGCAGAGGCACTTCTAGGGCACCCACGCCTAGCCGATGACACTAAGTCCCACAATGTGATAGCCTATCGCCAACCGGGTACATATCCAATCCCGAGCAACTTTTTATATTAGACAACTGGAAAAACCTAATTTTCTTTTAGTTGCCCGACCTGGGAATCGAACCCGGGACCTCATGCAGTCAAGTCCAACACGTGGACCTACTACAGACTACAGAGGTGATAACTGGATGGCGCTACTTTTTTCCCCGATATCTAGGTAAACGATTTCCTTCGAGAGATGAATCCATCTCTAAGAAGATCCGCAGCTATGTTGCCAAAACGTCGTTGTGTCGTCCTTTCGTACTGTAGGATAGGATAGTCTTGTGCAAATCGGTCTCACCCATCACCTATATTACATTGACACATTTGGCTGGATCTACTACAAGACCACTCTACATCCTAAGTCTATGAGTAAAACAGTAAGAAATTAGGTACATTTAAAAGAAAAATGTCAAATGAAATAGTTATCGGTACCATACGATATTATTAAAAAAAAGAAAAAAATATTGGAAAATTTAATTAAAATATATTTAATAAAAAAAATTAAAACATTGAAAATAAAAATGCAAAAGGAAAATGTCAAATAAGTAGGTCAAATAAAAAACTGTTAAAATTACCTACTGTCGGAGTTAATTTATACAATTAAATGTTATATTTGTCATCCGCCGTGGAATTTATTAATTTTTAAATGTTATTTTTTCCGTCCGCCAATTATTAAAAGCATAGTAATAAAATAAAAGATAGTAAAAAATATATATCGAGTCCTGCACAACTTGTATCTTTTTTCCAAATTACTGTAACCTTCTTCAACGGGGAAAGCTTGTTCAGTCACTTTAACCTCAAAATGGTGGGTTACAAATGGACCTACTACTGTAAGCAACACAATACACATATATTTAACTAATGTACTATAAAATTTCTTGTCACTTTTTTTGAAAAAAAAAAACTCCCCCGAAACGGCCGATTCTTATAAAAGTATCTCGGTCAATGGGTCTGCCAATAAGACGTATAGAGGATTCGATCCCGGGATTCCGTTCATATTTTAGTCCCGAAATTTTCGGGCCTAAGATTCATAAATACCCAGGATTTTCGGGATTTGTGTTTTTAAAAATGTGAATACAAATGTACGTTTAATGAAACGTCCTTACTTCCATTTGACGTTTTGACGGCCATCTTGTATACGCTGCTGATTTCATTTGTAATTGCTAACGACCGGTACAACAGTATTACGTGTAAAAACCGCTTTACGTCGTGTAAGTATTGTTACTATTTGTTAATTGGTGATAATCAATGATTTTTTTAATAAATAACAATCACTAATGTGTCTGAGTGAATGTAGAAGAAAAATAACGAACGTTATTTTTCCTTTAGAACCCGGGTAGAACCCGGGATTAGCTGTAGATAATCCCGGGATTAGAAAGATTTACCGGGATCGAACCCTCTACGTACAGTATATTTCACACCAACAAGAGTAGGTGGGCAACAACAAAAAAGTAACAACAATTATTTTATTATTCGCCACAATTTTACACTACCCAAAACTTTCTTTTCTACCACCAACCAATCTTTTTAATGGTGATCTTTTTAAATTATTACTTTCTTATCTAACGCCAAGACCCCATTGTGCTGGCGAGTCTTGAGCTGCGTTGCGTCGCGTCGCGTCGTTGCAACGAAACTTGTGGAAAGCGACGACGCAACATGCTTCTGGGGCGTCGCCCTTACGGAGAGGCAGAGAGTATCGAGTGCCAAATCTCACGATCCTTGCAAACCTGCCTAGCTCCTCCACATCCATTTATCTTTTCATAAAAAACAAGCCGGTTTCGGAGGCTCTGGATACCACCCTCGGTAGAACCCGATCAATTTGATTGTGGAATTAATCTAAATTATTATTCAAAACAACTAAAATGTGCATACTTCAATAAAATAATGTCGGCTATGATTTACAAATTGAGAAAAAGTAAAGAAGTCAAGATCGTTTATTTGGTTGAGGCTAACTGCACCGATCAAGCGGGAGGCTTGGGTTCTATTCCCGACGTGGGCCGGCTTGTGTGATGAACGTTTTGATGACTGCATTTGCGGGTCTGGGTGTTTATTAAATTTATCCTGTTATCTATTTAAATATTTCTAAATATTAGAATCGTTCACTATTACATATTACATAATTTGCTTATTATTGGAGTTTATTTATTTTTTGAAACCGTTTGTTTTGTTGGTAAACCTGATTTCGCTATAAAAAAAACTAGCTTTTATGCACTTATAAATTAAATCAAGAACTCTTATTTATGAACTTTGGGACACTTTTTTATTTTGCAACAGGAGATAGAGAAATATTTAGCAGTTGTTTTTATGCTCACGCTGCGTGTTTTAAAAAAAAACTAGATAATGACAAAAAATTTCCTGATGAGTCAGTTCACTTGCGTACCTAACTAAAAAGATATTTTGAGTGCTATGGGCAATTGACCTAACAAAATTGCTTAGATAGATGCACAGTGATGTCATAGCCTAGGGTACGGATGGGTTATGTTTAATAGTTTCTATTTTAAAAAAATGGCTATAAATTCGAAGCTGTCTCACTGTAACTTGTGATTTTACACTCATTACTTTTTTCATATTATTTAAATGCTGAAATATTTTAAACAAAATCATCATTTTTTTAAGTTTATACTAAATTTCTATAAATTTTGAAGAAAGAAATTTTTTTGCCTCAGACAGGACTTGAACCTGTACTGTAACATTTCGTTTCAAAGCCGACGAAAGCTCTTAACATTTGAGCTACTGAGGATTCAAATCCCGTAGCGAAATGTTTAATAAATTAAGGCTTTCGCTTTTCGCTTCGCTTTCGCTTTCGCGGGTAAATTTTTGAAATGCTATTTCATTGCATGTTAAAGAATATTGTATAGACAACAAAATAGAGTATTTTAATTTAAAAACAAAACTAGTTTTAAACTTGTCAAACTTGTGTTTCTTGCCAAATATTTATTTATTTAAAGTTAATGTAGACAAATAAAATATTGTGCTAACAATATGTTGATATTAGTATTATAACCCGGAAAATCCATTAAGATGATATGTTAATAACAATCTATATACTTATACGTGATGTCAAAACTTTGGACCCTTTTTTACGAAGGGGACTTTTTTGGGAACTTTTTACTTTTCAGGAGCATAAAATTTGGCACACTAATAGTTTATATCTAGGAGAAGTGCAAAACGCTAAATCTTTTAATAATTATTATTATGTTCATAAAGTACATTAATTCAATAAATAAAACATTACCCACACTACCATGCATTTGACACAAACAAACAAATATATTGATGATAACGCTAAAAGATCACAAAAAGTTTGGAAACAAAGTAGTTAGTCTTGAGTAACGAAGATGGCGTTCTTATCAACAAGATATTAAAATTCATTATGGTCGAATTTTGACCAACGGGCGACCACTAGTAATTATAAAATGGTAATTAGTAAATTATCATTTTTGTTTTGAGCTTATATATAAAAAATTAAAAACATAGCTGGATAAGATGCTGAAATGTCTATACTTGTACTGAAATTTCGGAAAATTAAATTCTGAACTTTAAAGATCTTAAGAAAACAACTAAAAGGGGCAGCACAACAAACACACACACACACACACACACACACACACACACACACCTTTTTGGTATATTTAAAATTTTTGGCTGTCTGTCTGTGTTACGACCACGATTCACAACGAATTTAGTGAGTCGTTCGTAAAGAAATGTGACTGGTGTGTAGGTACTTTATATACCGAGGAAGGTTGAAGGATATTTTTTATCCCGCTCACTACTGGGGTTTGGTTGCGAGAGGGATAAAAAATTAAAAATTTAAATTGTGTTATAATTAATTAACGCTCTATGCTGATTTAATTAACTCGTTTTTTAGTTTGTATTATGTGCTTTACATATTGCCCCGTAATTTTTTCAAGTCATAAGTTTTTTAGTTAGGAAATTACTAACAAAATAACACTCAATATAACATGACCAAATAACTTGAAATCTAAAATGTAGAGAAACATTTGAACTAACAAATCATCTTACATATACATACATATACTTCACGCCAAGTATCCCTTCAGGATTGGCAGAGAGTATTGAGTGCCTAGTAAGTGAAATTTGGTGGATAGGAAAATACAAATTAAAAAATTAAACGGTTGGCTCTTATACTTAGCTATAGTTTTGAAAAAATGCTACAATAATCAAATGTATTTAGGCGTTAAGTGTACACATTACGAAATACAAATCTCAGGTACCTAACATAACAATGTTTTGCTTAACATATTATATCCAAACTAAATACCGCATCATTGGTCAAGTGGCTAGCGTACACGCTTAACTACACCGACCAACCGCGAAGGTTGGGGTTCGATTACCGACGGGGGCAGGCATTTGTGTGATGAACGTTTAGATGCCTGTATTTGTATTTCCGGGTCTGGCTGTTTATTAAATTTATTCTTCCGAAAGGTTCGAACCGGAACTTGACAGAGTTATTATGGCGGCAGGATTAGGCTAGGCGTTGGATCCCGCCCGGGCAAGTTGCTGCGCAACTCTCTATGACCAGTGGCAGCTAATCTACCTCGTGTAACTTCACCTAGGATCCTGACCATAGAAAGCGATACATCAGTAATATATATGGTGACTATAATAATAGATGTCTTAACATCAAAGAGCCGTCTGCTTGTTCGCTATCTTTAAAAAAAAGAACATTACCATTTCCCATTAATTCAAATATTTTTTATACTTTGTCTTAATTAAATTAATGAATTTTATATCTTTTTACCAAAATCTAAAGTTATCGACCTGTCAAGTTTAACATAAGTGAAATATCTACTCTGATAAGTTCATGCACGTTGAAATTGTATGCGTGCGATTATCAATGTACAATAAACGACTAACTTATTAAAATAATTAAACATGTGGCTTTAAATGGATAAGTTTTATTCTGTTTCAATAAATGCTGTCGAACTAACGTGTAGACGCAATTTGGCTTCTCTATGAAGACGTTGTGTTCGTGATCCGAGTGACAACAGTATCGAACTTACACTCGTACACAACATTTTTAAATTATTCACATACAACAACTTTTAAATTTAATTAATTAATTAAGTAATACACAACAGAAATAATATTATTTATTATTACTATTACTAGTGCTGATTTTTAAGGTTATTTTTGTTAGTGATTACGAGTAATGGATGAAGCATACGCACACTTAAATAAAAAAAAGGAATCGAATACTGTGAAATCCCTCGTACCTCCTGATGGTGGATGGGGATACCTCGTGTGCTTAGGAGTTGGATTCACATTTGTAAGTTTTTTGTATTTATTATAATATAGAAATAGGTGTTCCTAGCAGATTCGCTAACGTATTTGACGTTGTCTCCTTCAAAAATCCCATGAGTTAGGTTTTCAGTTCCTTCAAAGTCTATTTGTTGATTTAGATGGTTTTGACTTCAACGGTCTTATTGGGGACTAGAGACAACAGGTTTTTTGGATAAAAATACATTTTACGACTATTTATCAAAATTATAATAAGTTAAATTTTATGCCTATTTATTATTAAAAATTATAAGAATGTTCTGTTTTATCATTACAAACAGTCATGTCTATTTTGTTTATACTATTGGCAAACAGGCAGACTGTTTCCCTGATGGGCAAGAAGGCAGATAGATTCAAATCATATTTTCTGCATCATATATCACAAAGTGTTATATAATTTATACTATCATAAATGACAGACATTAAAGGTTTTAAGATGTCGCAAATTGGAGCGAACTGATTCATTTTAGATTTCGTGTTTTAAAATTAGTATAACAATAGCAATAATGCTAGGAATCTAAATAAATATTCCTGGACAAATTACACAAATTGTTCTAACCCCAAAGTAAGCAAATTACATTAGTTATCAGCTCTAAATTGCACTTAATTTTACTTTTATGAAATCGTGAAATATGTGCTTGTTTTAAATATATGAAGATATTTTTGGACAAGTTTAGAGACTACAAAAAATTAAATAAAAAATATACGTGTATACTAAAAATTAAAACGTTAAGGTTTTTGAAATGCGATTCGCAGCTCTTAGTTTTTTTTGAAGCTATGCTGGTGTACCTACATTTTTTTGAGAAATTAATATGTGACTATTTACCAAAAGTAAAATTTTGTAGGTGAGCCATAATTTGCATGATTGCATATGTATATGCAGAGTGCAAACAAAGCAGTTTCGAGATCAGTGACCCTGCACATTTTCCGTACACTATATTGTTATGTAAGAATAGCCATTTTTATTTTTATTTTAAATTTACTGTTATGACGTTGCCAATTTTAGTTAAAGTAAACATTTGATCCTAAAAGCAAAAAAGTATTAATGCATTCAACTTTGTTACCTAGGTATATCTACATAGCAACGAATCCCCATTTCGCATTGGCATCGCTTCGCTTTAACGGTTGGACTAATTTTGCTAGTTTTTTTTCCGATGTTAATTATTGTCAGGAAAGAGTTTATATGAAAGAGAAACCTGGGAAAATTGCAGGGAAAATAGCAAAACCAAGATTTTAAAATTCGCCATATATACTGTCAATAGTTATCAATGTCAAGCGGTAGGTACCTACGAAGTTCGCCATATCAGTTGGTTATACATACAATTTATGGGAATTTCATTCAATTGGACCTAAATAACATTAATAACATTACTTTATTTTAGAAGAAATAAAGTCAAGCTAATGTTCATTCATCCAATTAACTATAACATTTGTAAATAGTTGTTTTCGCATAATGCCGGCAGCAACACATTTTTACTATGTTGACCTTACTAAAAAGAAAAAAAGACAAACGTATCAGAAGGTAGACGATGTGTTATAAAACAGCCACGCGGTGAATCAGTTGTTAGGTACAGGCGCACCGGTACATGTTGTGTAGGTCAGACGTCGCGGGTACACATTTGATTGATTTATAAATCTTTTTTTAGTAAATATTTTTACATGTTAGGATACTCAACAAATAACTCATTTAGTTTAACTCCTCTTTTTATGATATTGGAAGGCCAATAAGCAGAAGGATTTCCTAATGGTAAGAAATTCGCGTAGCCTAGAGGCTCCAAAGACTGTAACGGTGTTTAGCCAACCTAAGGGCCAGGATTTTAGGCCCCGAGAAAAAGTAAGTTTATCGAACCAGAACAGACGAACAGTAAACGCTGACGTTATGGCGACAGGAATAGGTAAGGCGGTGGTACCAATCCGGGCCAGTCCCTGCGGTACTCTACTTCTAGGGCGACTAGTCAGATGTCACGGTGTTAATGACGGTAAGCCTCCGAACAGCGAACATCCTTTTTGCAAGCTGCCTGGCAGGAAGGCATATGGTATTTTCTGCAAAGGGGGAAACTACATGTGAACATATTTAACTAACAAGTAGCATCGCTAGGGTTGCCAACTTTCAAGTGAACTAACCCGGGAAGATTTTAACAAATTGGGACAGAGATGGTAGATAGAAAACTTGTGTAAATATTGATTTTTGTTTCTACATTTACTTTTACATTATTTTCGAGCGTCATCTAATATTTGAGGGTTCTTTCACAATTATTAAAGGTTTTACATGAAAAATCGAAGTATATATGTATTTGTAAATGTTTGCGAAGGCGGTAGATTTGATTTTGTTAATTTATATTAGTAAGTTTAGATTTAGAAAAAAAAGGAGATTTTATTGCATCTCGGGTCCTCGAGAGATTAGCCATTATTACCGGAGTCTCTCAGTCTTTCCGGGAGGGTTGGGAACCCTAAGAATCCCTGTACGCCCGGGAACATTTACAAATATAAATATAAAATCTTTTAATATTTTATTGTATATTAGTTAACCCGTTTTTCAAGTTATTTGGTTACCTACTTTATACTGAGTGTTATAGCGTCTGTAATTTTTAACCTACAAACCTAATGTTTTGAAAAGAAAATTACTAGAGATGTGCCGATCATGACTTTGGCCGACTAGCCGACTACCCGATTAATCGGCTACAAAGACGCCGACTAGTCGGGCGACTAGTCGGCCTAGCCGATCACGGGTTCTGGGATTTCCGTGATGCTTCCAGATAAGGTAGAAACTTTAGTGTTTTTACATCATAATCTATCTTTGATTAAAATATATTAGTAAAATTTAAAAAAGTAAGGTCATGACAAAAAGGTCGATATTTTAATTTGTTTAGGTCACATGCAGTTCTTAATTTTTTATTTAAAAATCATTACAGCTAGACTAATTTATTTACTTAGTAATTGAAGTTTTCCTTATTTTATTAATATTTCATACAGTACGTACTCGTACATTATAGTATTATGATACAATTTTTTCATATTGTTTCATGAATTTCATAGAAACTTTTTCTTTTAAAGTCAGAAATGGGAGACTGTTTATTGTGATAAAAGTTATTTATTTTTATTAGATTACCTAAGGAAAATAAAATTCATTTAAGGCTAATTCTATAATAAAAATAATGATTAAAGAATAATTTTAATTTAATTCACCTGTGTACATTTTATTTCGAGATACGAGTAAATACCTACAAAATAAGAAGCCGGATAGTCGGCGCGTTTAGCCGACTATTCGCCGACTAGGAAAGTGGCCAAAAAGTCGGCTTTACCAACTAGTCGAAGACCAGTCGCCGACTGGTCGGAATATCCTTAAAATTACGAAACCATGTAAAGCAGATACTGTAAATCATTATAGACAGACAGGCAAAAATTTTAAAAATGCTTAAAACTGTGCACCAATTTTTTATATGTATCTTCTAATTCTATTATGTCAATTATAAATAATATTCTTTAATGTAAAGAATTCGCTCTTCTATGGTTTTATTACCAGTAAAAATATAGATGAATGTTAGTTGTTGCCCATGGTTCCACTCGCGCACTAAGGTTCTCCCGCAAAGAAACCGTTGAGATATGATATAGGGATAAAAATGTCATATCCTCACGAAATTAGACCAAAATTGTTTTCACATTTAGCTTCTGTAGTACGTCCCGAACATAGGCAAGAGTAGGGATGCAAACAATACGTTGATGTTTTAAGACATCGAGGTATCGTTCATAAACATCGATTTTTAACAAGAAAACATCGATACATCGTTCATTATTAACGATGTTTTATGAACGATGTTCTATTGCAGTGCCATCTCTTTGCAAGTTGATAATTTACATATTATAATCTTAGTCACTCGCACGCCATTGTATTTTCTATTTATGTCTCACTCTTACGCTTAAAGTGAGCAAGGAAACAAACCGCTGTATGTTAGGCAACCATGTGCAGCTCCGTCGTCCGTGTTTGTGCATTTTCACCTAATCATTTTTATTAACAGATTTTGTTACTATTCCTATGCTGTTACATTATATCTGTTTTAAGTATCTTCACGCATATATCCCCGAAGAGGTAGGCAGAGGTACAACCAAGGCACCCAGGACTAGCCGAAGACACTAAGTCCCACAATGTGATAGGTGGCAAGCCTATCGCCAACCGGGCACATTTCCAATCCCGACCAAAATTTTTTGAAATTAGAAAATTTGAAATATCCAATTTTCTTTTTGAGGCCGACCCGGAATTCGAATCCGGGACCTCAAGCAGTCAAGTCCAACACCCAATACGAATACGAATCTTATTCAATCTTTACACAAAATCGCTTTCTCTCACTATATCATGGCCGTACGTCAACCCTGCTAATATTTTATAAAACATCGAAAAACACCTATGTATCGTTCATAAACATCGATATTAAAATATCGATGTTTTTTATGAATGATGTTGCATCCCTAGGCACCAGACCGATTTTAATATTTTTTGAGCTTACATGTTAATTAAGCTCTAAGTGCTTCGCTACTTCGTTGGCAAGGAGTTTACCGGTTACCCTTTTCCCAAGACCGGACTATGACAGTTTTATGACAGCAGGATTATGTGCGATGCTGGATACCTACCTGGGCACGTTGCTGCACAGCACTCCACCACGTGTTTTATTGTTAGTGACCCATTCTAACTATGGTAGGCTCTAATAAGTTGCTTGGAAAAGAAGTAGATGACATATTTTTATATATTATAGGACTCGGACCGTCATGGGGGAAGGGAGCGGTGTTCAAATATAAATTTTACGTTTAATACAATTACTTCCTTTTTTTTAAAGAAACATTTTGAGATTTGCAAGTACTAATAAAATTTAATTTCTAAATTATAAGATTTTTTACTATTTCCTTTTTTTCTCGGTGACAGTTCTAATTTGATAGTTGACCAAACAAGTGTCATTTCTTGTTTGGTCAACTATCAAATTAGAACGATCGATCGCATACATTTATCATATTTTGAACGAAGACAAATACAACAAAAACATTCAAATATACTTTTTCAAAGTGGGAACAATCAATGGCCAAACCCCAAAGTAAGAAAATTATATGCTTGTGTTATGGGTGGTAGTCAACGATTCTAGGTAATACATAGAAATACTTAAATAGATACCAGAATAAATTTAATGAACACGTAGACCCGGAAATGCAGACATCTCAATGTTAATCACACAAATGTCTGCTCCCGTCGGGAATCGAACCCGAGCCTCGCGGTTGGTCGATATAGTAAGGCGACTAGGCTAGCCACTCGACCAACTAGGTGGTCATATTGATGGAGTATCACCATATTTCTATAGCTCCCTGCGAATTTTTGAACGAAGCCAAAAAGTTTGGTCAAATTTTACTGACGAGACTTGGTTAAATGCAAGCCACACAGTATCTAAGTACTGGACTGACGACACCACCGCTTCTACTAGTTCAGTGACAGTGGGAAAAGTTGAACGGCTTATCATATGCTATGCAGGGTTTACATGTGGATTTGAATCAGTTGCTTTACTGGCCTTTCAATACAAAAAAACCGTAGACTACCAAGAAGAAATGAAGGCAGAGATTTACGAAGGAAGGTTTAAAGAATTAGTGCAATCTCTGGAAGAACCGTCTATAAGTAATTATTATGGGCAACGCTACATATCACTACAGACAAATTGATAAAATGCCGACGCAGACCAATTAAAAACAAGAGATAATTGAGTAGCTCCAACGTCATTTCGAAAATGTGGATAGTACTATTTAAAAGTACAATTAGTGAATATTTTAATTTATTAGTATTATTTGTGAGACATTTTAACGAAAACAATACAAAATTACTTAGGCATCGAACTGTCGGTCGTCGAGAAAATAAAGAAATGTGTGTATGTATGTAAATAATATAGCAATCACAATTTATCGAAATAAAAAAGCAAAAACGATCAAGCAAATAATAAATAAAACATTTAAAAACTGACGACGGCATATGTAGTTTTAGGGCCTTTTTTATTCAGGCTAATTGATTGACGTAAAGACAATGAAATTTCTATAGTTTATAGAGAAAAATAATATACAAGTACTGTTAATACAAATAACCAGCTGTTGTTTAAAAAAGGCCTCAGTGTATTTTCCTTCTTGAAGTAGACCCTCATGCTAAATCTGGTTGCAATTGTTTCATACTTCAAATCTTAATTGAGTAGACGTAATACTTAAAAATATTCTACATTTATGTGTTGTAGGATATCTGTCTCTTGACCATCTGGTTAAAAAATAAAAGAGATCTACATTTAGTCTAAGCTTAAGCTGTTATCAAATCTGTCGAAATATATTTACTGAACATTTCCAGACTTCATTAGTACATTCACGCTTCTTCTGCGGGGACCATTAAGTCCGCAACTCGGTAAAAATTGTATTTTTTTATGCTCTTGACGAAGATGGATTGAATAAAATACCCAAACATATTAACCCACAACCCCCCAACCCAACATTTAATTTAAAATATGTCTATGCCAATTGCACATGTCCTAGGATTTCACTACATACTCGTATTAAAATATGCATTAACATATAGGTATAACTTGATCCAAGCAATTTATTTGTCCACTAAGTGTTTTGACACTAACGTTAGTCTTAAATTTTGTGCATCTAATAAGTGTTTAACATATAGAATTGTGATATTATGAACGTTTAATGATAACATTTTTCATATATCTGACCTAACTACAGGTGCCAAAAAGCAAAAATCTCAGAAAATTTTGTACTGAAGACATACAACGAGAACTTCATTTTTTATTTTTTTTCTTAAAAATTAAAAAGAAAAACTGATTTCTATTCTGTTTCCTAGCTCATCTGAAGATTATGGGACAGTTGCCTACGTACCAAGTTGTATTCTTCACTAGCACTGTGACTCCGAATCTAACTCAGTTACAGAAACCAACAAAACAAACACATAAACTACATACAAAATGAGCTAATAAAAAATCAAACCGAGTAACCAGGAAAAACAAAAGGAAAGGAAGATATTAAGATAGCGATAATGTTCTTAGAAGTTTCTTTAAAAAAATAGGCAGAGAGTGCTATGTATTTAACCGCGTTAACAGAAAAGAAATGACAATAAAATTTTGAGTTGGAATGAGACCATCTGCCTTTCTTGCCAGGCAGCTCGTAAAAGGTGAGCATAGGCTTATCATCACTAACACCGTGACATCTGACTAGGTGGTAGAGTTTCGCAGCGACTCACCCGGATTGGTACCACCACCTCACCTATTCCTGCCGCCATAATGTCATGACGTGTTCCGGTCCGGAGGGTAAGGTAGCCGGTAAACTTACTATTGCTCGAGGCCTAACATCTTGACCTCAGGTTGGCAACGCACCATTAACACCTTTGGTGTCTCTAGGCGGCGTGAATTTCTTACCATCAGGAAATCCGCCTGCTTATTTGTCTTCCTACAACATAAAAAAAAATCTTGCAGGTATGTTATATATTAAACAATAAAAAATACAAATAATTAAGAGATATTCAAGTTACAAATGGTGTCGCACCACTATCTTGTTGGCAATTATCATGGTATTGTTGTTCTACCTGTATCTGTATTGCTGGTTCACCCGATCATTTAGTGAAATAACATAATTACGTATTAAGTATATTATGAAGAAGCAGACCGTGAACTGACGGATTAGACAGGCGATGGTTTATTATTAAAATAAATTTAGGGGCCATCCATAAATTACATCCATACAATTTTAGAACTTTTCGACCCCTACCCCCTCCTTGTCACAGGTTGTCACATTTTTAGAACCCCGTCCCCCCTAATGTGACGTCACACATTTTTCAAACTTATGCATGTATCAAAAAATAAAAACACTAAATTCCAACCTGTTTACATAAAGTACAAAAGTATTTCCAGCTTTGCATTAAAAGTGAGAAAGTAATAGAATGTTTTGCATGTTTAGTTTCCATTATGACGATTGTTGGTATTAAACTAATGAGACCAACGTTGAAGTAATTGAAGTTAGTTCACATATAAATTTCGTGTTCTAGTATTTTATAATGTGACGTAACAAGGCTTTCAATCCCCCCTGCCCTTTGTCACATAATGTCACATTAAGATGATACCCTCCCCCCCTATTAGCGTGTGACGTAATTTATGGATGGCCCCTTATACCTAATAAATAATCTTTGCAAAAAAAAATCTTATAGTAGGACCTCTAAATTCTCAATACAAGCTTAAACTTTTGTTAAACATTTACATCAAGTTATTTCCAGAAAACAATAAGTGATAACAGAGAGTAATTAATTGACTGTAAGTAATTATGCGTATATAGTTTATCTTCATTATTTACCGAAGAAAGATCTCCGTTCGACTCCACTGTATTGTTAAATATACTTAGTCTGGCCATAAATACTGTTACACTTAAAAATAAAAAAATATTACATTTGAATTTCGAATCTGTCATTTTTATACGATTGTTCATTGTGTTTTCTCATTTTGGCGCCAATACATTGTACAATATTTTGCGATATTAAAATGGAGTGGGGTGATAAAGAGAACCGAATCGCTGTGATTGCATTACACAAAGTAGGTATGGAGCCAAATGCAATTTTTAAAACTCTCCATACACTTGGTTTTAGTAAAATGTTTGTGTACCGGGCTATTAATAGGTACAATGAGACTTCCTCTGTTTGTGACAGAAAAAGATCTGGCCGTCCACGTAGTGTTCGTACGAAAAAGGTGGTCAAAGCAGTAAGGGAAAAAATTCGAAGAAATCCTGTCCGAAAGCAAAAGATTTTATCTCGGGAAATGAAGATAGCACCTAGAACCATGTCGCGTATTTTAAAAGATGACTTAGGACTTGCAGCCTATAAGAGACGCTCTGGTCATTTCTTAACTGATAATTTAAAGAAGAATAGGGTCGTAAAATCGAAACAATTACTGAAGCGGTACGCAAAGGGAGGTCACAGAAAAATTTTGTTTACGGATGAGAAAATTTTTACAATTGAGCAACATTTTAACAAACAAAATGACCGTATTTATGCTCAAAGCTCTAAGGAAGCTTCCCAATTAGTCGACAGAGTGCAACGTGGACATTATCCAACTTCAGTGATGGTTTGGTGGGGTGTTAGCTATGAAGGAGTGACTGAGCCATATTTTTGTGAAAAAGGTATCAAAACATCGGCACAAGTGTATCAAGATACCATTCTTGAGAAGGTAGTTAAGCCCCTTAACATCACCATGTTCAATAACCAAGTATGGTCCTTCCAGCAAGACTCGGCGCCGGGTCATAAAGCTCGGTCCACGCAGTCTTGGTTGGAAGCGAACGTTTCGGACTTCATCAGAGCTGAAGACTGGCCGTCGTCTAGTCCCGATCTTAATCCGCTGGATTATGATTTATGGTCAGTTTTAGAGAGTACAGCTTGCTCTAAACGCCATGATAATTTGGAGTCCCTAAAACAATCTATACGATTGGCAGTGAAGAATTTTCCCATGGAAAGAGTGCGTGCTTCTATTGATAACTGGCCTCAACGTTTAAAGGACTGTATTGCAGCCAATGGAGACCACTTCGAATAAGCTTTTTATATTTTTAATTGTTGTATATTTATGTATTAAACTAACACACTGTAAAAGTAATATATGTTATTTGCAGTTAAAAAAATATTTTTTTTCTTTATTACAATATTTATGGCAAGACTAGGTATAGGACTGATAACAAGAATGCACAATTCAATTGCATGATTATATTTTTATGATAGGGTGAGAGGTGATGATTTTTAAATTTCATAACATTTGTTCAAAGATCGGCATAATATTTTTTTAGTGAGAGTTCAAAGAACAATCATACTGCTCCCTTACTGTCTTATTAATAGACATGGACTAACGTAGGAGTAAAATTAAGTTGTTATTATAGTCTGTACTACATGGCAATTAAAGACTATAATACCAGGTTGAAACTTGGCGTACTTTACTCCTTGTTAATTAATAAGATGATTGATGTTTTGACATAGTGGTCGCTTATAGACACCATAGACCCTATAGATGCGTCGCTATCCTGTGCTTAGGGTGTTAGGTATAATGTGTTTTTTACAAGCATCCCAAAGAAACAAGTAAATCGTGTTATATATCCAGGTATCGCTCAGAAAGTTCTGATGATAATAAATGGTATGCCAGGCTACCTCTTCTGGGTAAGATATGCTATGAATCAGTCAGGACAATAAGAGATTGTCAACTGGCATTTTACACGTCGGGTTATTTAAAACACCTTCTTTTCAAAAACTATAGATTGGAATGTGAGGAATGTAAGGTTGAGTATGTTAGACAAAGTGGAAGCTTATTTTCTATAAGATTTAGATAACACATATAAAATTTGGCGTTCCGGCAAAGGGGAGTCTACGTTTGGTAAACATCTGAAAGACAAAGGTCTTACACTTTATCCAACAAAATTTTTTTCGACCCTTCATTATAGTAGAGGTAGATAAGAGAGTACAAAAGCAGTAAAGAGGATTGAAGCCTAAAAATTAATAAAAGAAAAAATAACCCACAATTATGAAATGATCAAATGGAACTAAACACCTATTAATATGTTTATGGAGCTAATTTAATCTAACAAGTAATATAATTTTGTCACAAATTCATTTAATGAAGACACATACATACATACGTATATATTCACGCTAAGTCCCTAACGGTTTTTAATAAATTAATAAAGTTTTAGTCTTATTATTATTATTGTTGTATCGACTGCTTATTGCTTTCTTTATGTTGATATTCCCTTCTCTGTTTATTTTAATTTATTTTAGTGTTGGATATGTTTCTTATATAATAATTTAATTTTAATGTACTAATTTAACTTTATACAATTACATACTTGTTTACATTGTTACATGGATATTTCATTTAATATTACTTTTTTAATTTTGACAAGGATAATTTATTACTTTTTTTTTAATTAACTGAATGTGGCATATATATAATAAGTTTTACATATAATATGTTTAAAGCACAAAATTTAATTTAGTAATTAATTAGTTAGTGGAGGCAATTGACATGAGTTATTTGTTATGTTCTTCAATGAAAGAACCAACCGTTAGCAACTCAATTGTATAGCGGGTAATTATTTTTTGTATCAACCAACTATAAAATGAATTGACGTTTAAAAATCAAAAATATTGTATAGTAGTCTTAGTTTTAGTATTAGCCCTTTTAATGATGTTAAAAGCGAAACCAGTAGCCATGAAGTGATAACCTTGTAAAAAATGTTACACTTCATATTCATATTTTTAAATTAAAAAAACACTTGTTCTGTTTTACGTATCGCTTATAATTTATTATTTTATAAATAGCCTACTGGTTTCGTTTATAATAAGTATCATTAGGGCTAAAACTAAAACATATAAAAAAAATAAAAATATGAATATTTGGAAGATTCACCAAGCGCCGTCGATGGAAAACATCATATAAATTACTTATTGACATCTGCAAGTTTTTTTGTGGTCATTTAAGTTTCAGTAAGTTTTCAATTGTGATGAGATTAAATTTGCCACAATTAAATTATTTATGTGGGCACTTACATAAATGGCAGCAGTCTCTTGTCTTCATATTTTACAATAAGATTGTTGAAAACTAGCGTGTAATTTTCACCATCGGACACCGTTTAAAACCGAAAATGACGGTAGAGATAGCAGAATACAAATCCTGCCTCTTGGTTAACTCTGCCAAACTCTTTGCGTCTATGGGCATTGATTTTGCTAGTGCTATTAAAATAAAGTTCGAGAAAAAGTATATTTAGTAATGTCTAAAGGTAACAAAAAAAACACTAATAATAATTTCACTAGAATAACGCCTTAAACCGAAATTACGACTTTTTCTAAAAAACTGCAGTGAAAATATGTAAACTTGTAACTTCTGACTCTGAGTGACGAAATCTCGATCTGCGGGTTTGTAATATTTTATGTTTGTGTTTATATTGTACAATAAAGAATAAGTAATACTAATAATAATGTATTGTCACGGTAATGTTATCTTATATTACCGTGGTATTGTTATTCACTGCACCCGGAAAATAATTTACAGTGTCTTGCAGCTCGCGAACTGGGATAAACGCCGTACCACAGTTACACTGTGGGCGTACCAGAGTATAAGTATGACACAGTATAGAAACTAAGCCTAACTAATAAATACCTACGCTCCATTCACACCAAAAGGTTGTCGCTTTTAATGTTTTATACATTGTTTTTAACGGAATGTAAAAGGAGTTCTCAGAAGATTAGTCAATCGAGTTATAATAATTAATTAATTGTTAAACAAAATACATACATACCTACGTATATTTTAGAAATTTGGCACATTTGTTCCAGACGGTGATATGTATCTACCTTTATTTACACCGTGATGATATAGACTAAAATATACGTAAACTGGGCAGTTCTGGAAATACTACATAGGGTAGTTCGCCTGTTCGCATCCATCTACAAGTTTGCGTCCATTTCGCGGACACCGTTTATAAAACTCTTACAAATAAGTGTACTAACCAACTAGGAAAATGAGAAGTCGTTTCTGCCTATAATACAATATATTACAAAACACACATACACAGACAAAAGGAACGTTCGCATAACTTTTCCTATTAAAAAAAAATATTAATCTTAACTATGCAAAAAGGTGTATAAATTTTAATAATTTTATGAAAAAAAAGGGTTAACCGGCGCACGTTTCATACGAATTTTTTCAATGTTTTAAGTTTAATTAAAGATTCCATTTATTCCTACATACATATCATCATGCCAGGTCTCTTACGGCGCAGGCAGAGAGTATCGAGTGCCAAACCTCCGTGCAACCTCGAGTGCAAGGACCGGGAGTCCTGACAAACCTGCCTTTTTTTTGTTCAGAAATTAAAAAAATAGGGAGTAATCTTTTACAATAATTGGTAGGAGCCATCTTTTAGGCATGACAAGCCTGTGCCAGAGGACTCCGCTATTCTAAAATTACAATTTTCCTTGCTTCCTCCACATTAATTATCCTTCTCATACAAACACGACGTTTTCTTTACACTCTTGACAGCACCTTCGAATAACACCCGAGCGATTTAATCGCGGAATGTCAACCTAGGTCTCTCCGGGTCCTACATCGATCCACATTCGCTTTGTATATCTGCTTTGTCAATCTTTCATCTGTCATTCTTTCTACATGTCCAAACCAGCGAAGCATGCCCTTTCGCATTTTAACACCAACTCTTTCTTTCAATCCCTCTTTCACGGATGTTTTTATTACGAACGCGGTCAGCGAGCGTAACACCACAGATTTCCCACAGTAATCTCATTTCGACGTAATTTATTCTACTCTTATTCTTCTGACATAACCAACTCCCGCTTCCATACAACAACGTTGGGATAAGCACAGAATTATGCAAAGTGAGTCTAGCACTTAGACTCAAAACCTTGCTTTGAAATAGCTTACCCAGTGCTCCATACACACTATTCTCTGTACACACTCTCCTTTCAACATCCATGATGTACCTTCCATCCCTGCTAAAAGCACAACCAAGATATACAATTTTATTCACTTGTTATAGCACAACATTATCCACTAAAACTCTTGCATCCATCCTGGCTTCGTCTCTTTCAAACACAATTACCTTGTTTTTCGTGACATTCAAATGTAAGCCCCTTCCTTTAAATCACCTTCCATAACTATGACCAGTATCTGCAGCTCAGATGGTGTAGAGCCCAAAAGTACAGCGTCATCTGAATAAAGCAGGCAGTTCACAACTTGGTCAGCCATACGCATTCCCCCATTCAATGATCTTAACCTTTAAAGAAATTTGTCTAAATACAAGATAAACAAGCGTGCTGATACAGGCAACCCGGCTTGACGCCAATGTTAACATCAAACCAAGGCGATACGTTGCCATCCAACCGCACATATGCTTAACAAATGCACCGCACGCAAGAGGGGCTCTATATATCCAATAATCTGGTAAAATGTTCCAAAACTCTTTACGTACAGCACTATCAAAAGCTTTTTCAAGATCCACAAAACCACAGAAAACCTTCTTTCCACAGCCAGATGCTTTTCTACGATGTTGCGGAGCGAAAACACCTGATCCGTTCAGCCTTTTTTCTAGTATTTGTTACAAAGACCCAGAAAGAGTCCCGGACGGCAGATCACCAAGCTTGATCATCTCAGCATTAACTATCTCTACTCTGCTTACCTTAACCTTACCATAATTTATACTTCTAATCGCCTATTCAACTTCTTCTATTCTAATGCCATCAGATGCCTCCGCTATTTCTGAGTCATTTGAGTACTCAGACCCAGCGTCAGCATCTTGGGCATGTGACATGTTTACACTATTTATATATTGCATTTCGTTTGGTTCGTTGAGAAAAAAAACGTTCGGTTCCAATTTTAATATACATATCAGTTCATAGACGTAGGAATTTATCATGCACTACATATAATGTACACTACAAACACCTCATTGACCGACTATATTACTAATGTACCGAATATTTTTTATAGAATTATAATAAATTTAAAACTTGTTACTTACGTATCTCGTTCATTGGCTGATATATTTTTTCCCGTTCAAAATCCCGTCATCCGTTAGGCAGTAATTTTTTCCGCTTTCGATTTATCCTAATCTGTGAATTCCGTTAAGTTGGCAACATTGGTTCACTTAATTCCAAATTTGCGTGGCCCATTAATGGCTTTTTTTTCAATTAAAATCAAATAATACAACCTTGAAGTAATAGAAGTAATACAACCTTTGTGGGTGGTGGCGTAAATGTAGGTATATAATATAAAATGGTTTATTAAGCTTGTAAAACGTTATACTGCATAAAGACAGGCTCTTGCTTCTTGTTTTTCTTCTATGCCAAAAGGACACTGTTCAAATTTGCTGACTATGCGCTGGAGTTGGAAGATTTAGAGAGTACACCACAAAATTATTGTAATTTTCCATCTAATTTTTGAGTACACTTAGTTGGCCGTTGCTATTGCAATTCAAAAAAGTAAAAGTAAATAATAGTATTTTTACGTCCATATCTCCGAAGTGGTAGGCAGAGGCACAACCCGAGCACCCATGACAAGTCGTAGATACTAAGTCCCACTATTAGATAGGTGGCAAGCCTATCGCCAACCGAGTACATATTCAATAGTGAACAACATTTTTTTTCCTAGAAAATTTTTGTTGCCCGACCTGGGGATCGAACCCGGTACCTTAAGAAGTCAAGTCCGTCGCTGGATCGCTAGATGACAGAGGTGATAGATATAGATAATAGAAAAATAATAAAGAGGAGATTGCAATTCAAAAAGGGTCAAAGTGGTGCTAGTTCTAATTACAAATTTAATTTTTGACGTTTACTGTTTTTTAGATCAAGTTGCGTGATTTGTTTTGGGGTAAATAAAAATGTTTTTTTGAACCGTAACTCAAAATACCCTTACAGTTTACTAAATAAACTTAGTGAACTAACTTAATTGCTAAATTTGTAAGTACATCAATTACGAAAAGTGTTTTTTATTTTATTGGGAAAGTTTATTCTGTATATGCGCAATACGACAGCTTACGGTGCGACTGCCACCCCGGTAGGTTTGCCAGTGACGATCAAGCGACGATAAGGTTTGATGTACACTGTTCACTCAGTAAAGAAGGAGGAACAGGGGTAAGACGAGTGAAATATCGAAGAGGGTAGAATAGCAGGGTTAGAATAGAGACCATCGCATCGCTTGACACGAACGTTTCGTTTTGGCCCGTATAGAAATGTCAAACTCAAAAAAACGTAGATGATTCATCCCAAACAAAATGTGACGTCGGCGATAGACGACAGTACGTCTTAAAACGTTAGCGAATAAATGACATTGTTAGAAATTCGTAAAATAAGGTGCCGGAAACTTAATGTGAATTGGTACTTTAATACTGCGTTCTCAAATGGCACGATAAGTTATCTTTTAAAATATTCTAAATTTATCAATAGAGTTGGATCTCGTCTTTTAAAAATTTGGATAGAGTACGTCTTTCAAATGTACCAATCAAAGAGAATATAATCACTACATGTACCAATAACGATAATACAGCACTTGTCCTATCCAAGTGTTGTATTTATTATCTTTGCATACATATAAATAAGAATTGACAACAAACTTTAACATTTTTTACGTCGTTTCCATAGAGAAAAACTTATTAAACTCTTTGAGACAAACTTTGATTTATTAATAATTCTTTAATTCAATTAACTTTGTAAAATGTTTCCTCAAAGCTTTCTTTTAAACAAACAAGCATTTCAGTTTGAGCGAGAAAATCTTTTATTGCGTTTTCATAATTCAAGTTACTTGAAGAATTAAAACAGTTTGAAGTCTTTCGAAATAAACACTGCCTAAAATTTTTACATTGCTAGAAGGTAATATTTTGTTAGGTACATGCACTGATATTTAGGTACATGGAGTTTTTTACTGTACTTCAGCATTTGTTGGAAACAAATTGTGGCGTTTTTTTACAAATTCATATTTAGCAAAGATAGTCAAACAAGGTATAAGTACTATTATTTAAATTATTCTCTTCGGCCTTACACTTTTTACACTTTAGACTTTTATTTTTGAATTGGCTGACCTAATCTCAATTTATGTAAAATGATAAATTATGTAATAACAATTATATCTTTAAAATACATTCGGATTCTTAAGAAGTGGATTGTTTTATTAGCACTACATATCGCTCTTATTTATTTTGTTTTGTACTCTAAAGATTCTAATTAATTCTATGAATTTGCTCAAATTAGAATTTTAGGATATTAATTTACTTACTTTTTAATGTAGAAAAGAAAAGAAGAGAAAGAGAAAAACAAATAATTTTTCAGGCTGACTTTTTAGATTACATCACAATTATAAATAGGTAATTGCCAGGTATATATAATAGCTTAACATTAGATAATACCGTAATTACAGTGATACTTAACCTACTTACTTACATACACACCTACCTTTTAAGTTTTAAATGATGTGTAAGTAATATCATAATGTTAACTTCTAGTAACCTGAAATAACCTGAAATCTAGTTAAGTTATATTTTCATACCAAAAAATATAAAAGTATGTTTTATTTTTATTATTTGTTTTTAATAATTAAAATTAATAATATTCATTCAGGACAAAAAAAATTACTTAAAATAATTATTCAGATATATTAATAAAAATAATAGCCTCAGATTACAGTTTTTAATTAATTTAATAGTATCATTTTAAGTAAAATTATTTGTCTATAAGTTAATAACACGTGAAAGACGTCTAGTTTACTTTTCTGGAAATACGTTATGATTAATATTCATTTGGTTTTCACAAATTTTAAACAAGAAAATGATTGTTTTTAACAGCAATTGAAACCACGTCGCTTTTTGACAATGTTCTGCCAGTCGAGTAAGGTTTCGGCCAACCTACACTAGCGACGAAGCGAAAGCAAAGTGTCAGCGACTCCCGCGGCGTCTACTGCCATAGCGTATGTACGGTGCCTTGGACAACTGCGCGACTGCGACGCCTGAACACGAGACACACGTGACTAATAGAATAGAATAGAATATATTTTTATTTACATTCATCTTACAATAGGCACTTGTGACGAGTCTATATAATACTAAAACTACCATCGGATCGTAACGCGGCCACACACTGAGAAGATCCGACTAGAAACTCGGGAAAGCGGGCTGACTTTTTTCTAATCAGACGTGTGTACAGATGCTACTAAACTCGTAATATTTTAATTTTTAATAACATTGCAATTGCAAAAGTCTGTTGATAAATAGAGCATAATCAAATTACAAAATAACTATATAATATGATGTTGTTGGTCAAGTGACAAGTTTGCGTTCTATCTTCACTCATCATCCACGGGACTCGGTTTCGATTACCGATAGGAACAAAGATTACTCCAAGGTCAGGTTTGTTTGGAGGCATGTTTACAACCGTCTGGAACGTCTCTTAAATGTACTCGCCCGTTTCGCATTGTAGTCGCTCCCGCTTCGCGCATCTCGTCCCGCCCGCTTGACACGTAAGTTTGGATGTATCTATCATATACGGAGGTTTCAATTACTGTTTTGAAATGTTTAACGATAGCTATAAGAGGTATATTTTTTATCTTTGACTTAACTTATAGCTTTGTTTTTTATGGTTCTTATTTAAAGCATAGTTAACGTTTACGAAAGGAAAATAAAATACTAATAAAGTATGTAAATGGAATCATTTTAAGTCAATTAAAATTAATTTATGGAAAACATATTTTATTGTCTTGGAATTAATGGTAGGTATGTGTGTTAAATTTTTATGCGTCAGTTGCAGGTACGAATTAATTCAAAATATATCTATGTATAATTAAACTCCATTCGTTTAGGAGTTATGATGACCACCATAGACAGAAACAGAACCACACTCACCCTCACACTACAATATAAATTAAAAAAAATACTCGTAATATAAATATGAACAGTTTGAAAGCTGCATATTCATACAAACTGCGGATTGACGAAGCCTCGATGTGATTTTCGCAGTGCTGTAGTAGCTGGTGTTGTGACAAAACGTGCACGCACGTATATACGTACTCGTTTGCGTACAATCACACACACTCACTCACTCACTCACACAGAAAACGTTAAGCTTATAACACCATAATTTTCTGTGGGGGGTTACAACATCTCAAACTGAGTCAAGATGTATTAAGCTATTCACAATATTTTAAAATGAAAAAATGTAGAATTTATTTTGAGAGTAATTCTTGGCACATTAAACTGTCTTTGAAATTTCAACTTTTGAGAAATCGTGACGACCACTAAAGGAAAAACAAATGAATGGTATTTTTTAATTTTTGTCACCCATACGCAATCCCACATTTATAGATTATACCTTATACATACCTTGGAAGATATTAGTCCAAATACAAGATAAACAAGCATGCTGACAAAACACTACCCTTCTTGACGCCAATGTCAACATCAAACCAAGTAAATATGTTACCGTCCATCCGCACTCATACTTTACAATCTAAATACATCGACTGCACAGAACTTAGTAGTGACCCGTCTATCTAATAATCCAACAAAATTTTCCAAACTTCCTTACTTAAAATCCCATCAAACGCTTTTTAGAGATTAACAAAACCATAAAAACCTTTTAGCCACAAAGAAAACACCTGATCCGTACATCCTCTTCCAGACCTAACACCGCCTTGAGCCTCCCATAACATTCCATCAGACATCCCTCACATCTTCCTTTTAACTATTTTTCCACACATTTTTGATGATAAGCTGATCAAACTAATGGCTCTGTAACTTGTACAGTCCATGCGTGAACCCTTGCCTTTATAGAAGGGCACGAGGACCGCACCCAGTCGTCGTGTATTCTGCTAGTCCACCAACATTTGTAACAAACCCAGAAAGAGACCAAATGATGCTTGGTGGTCCTTCTGTCTGCCTCAGCTGAAACTACGTTTACTCCCGCAGCTTAACCATATTTCATACATCTACTTTCCGATTTAAATTCTCCTATAATTTCTGAGTCATTTGAGTACTCAACTCAGCGGCAGCGTCCTGCGCGTATTCATACATATCTCTATAAAATTCACTTTACCGTTTTAACACGTCATCCATGCTTGCAAGAATATCACCACTATTAGACTTAATTCCATTTATTCTAGAAGAAGATGAATAACTCCGAGATAATTTTTTTTCACCTCCAAAACAGTTAGGTGTTCATTTCGAACTCGTAGGCCAAGCTCTTTTCCAGTTTCATACTTGCTCTTATGCACTTCTCTTTCACTAAGTGTTTGGTAATGTTCTTGGTTATAACAGCGCTACATTTATTTTTATAACTCTCATGCATTCGACTGCAAACATGATAGTATATGCTATATACTAGTAGTATATATAGTACCTATATATAGTAGTAGTATATGCTTTCACCTCCTTATCGCATCAAGCGTCCTCATTCATTGACTTGTACATCTTTGCACTCACACATACCTCGTTCGCGACATGCACCTTGCTATCTCTTAAAAAATTCCAACAATCATCCATGTTTAATTAAGGTAGGCACACATTACACACAGCCTGTTTTGGACTTAGTTCTGATACAGCTTTCTACACCCGGGTTTTGTTCGGGTCTAAACTCGCTTCGTGAAATAAATAAAAAAATTCTAGCAAATTTAAAATGCATAATTTTTGGAACATTAATTTATTTATAAACTGGACAGAAAGGGAATCCAAATTCCTCTGATTTAACCCAAAACTTAAGTCTAAACTAGTATATCGAAAACCTAAACCTAAATTATACGCATTTTACAAAATATTTTTCTTGAATGAAAATGATCACTACGTGTATTTTTATTTCCCGATTGAACGAAATAATAAAGTAGGTAATTGTTTCAAATACAATATCTAAACTAACGTGGTCTTTATAGTTTTAATGAAATCTGACATTCAAATGGAGATTTGAACATTAATCAATAATATTGCTTAAAAAGTATATCAATAAATAAAACATTACCCACACTACCATGCATTTGACACACACAAACTAACGTATTGATGATAACGGTAAATGATTACTGATGGCGCACTAAAAAGTTTGGAAACAAAGTGGTTGCTCGTAAGAAATGAAGATGGCGTTCTTATCAACAAAATAATAAAAATTATTATGGTCGAGTTTCAACCAAGGGGCGACCACTAATAGTTTCAAAAACATTTAATCGTCGCATATTACTAACATTTTTATTAATACGTGATACTCACGATTTTATGCGTTCATTTGCCTTAATTTATTAGCAACTTTATTAAAGTTCCAAAACTTAAGTCGTCGCATATCTCTAACATTTAAGATATTTATGGGTATACGTGACATTCACGATTTTATCTCAACTTGTTTGGTGTCCCGTCTCACCGCGGTTTATGTAACTAGACAAAAATTGGGACAATTAAAATATTATAAAATCTGTTGTATCCAGTATGAAATCTGAAATGTTCTTTTTATAGTTCTACACATGGAACTTAAAAACTTTTGTAACATTTTTATATAATAAAACTATTTCTTAAATTTTATTGCAATCATTATTTATATTTTTTTTATGATTTGGAAGGTAAGAAATTAACGTCGCCTAGAGACACCAAAGGTAGGTAGGTAGGTAGGTAGGTGGTAAGGCTGGAATGTTAGGCCTCGAACAAAAGTAAGTTTATCGGCTACCTTACCCTTCGAACCGGAACACGTCAACGGAAAGCACTGACGTTATGGCGGCAGGAATAGGTAAGGCGGTGGTACCTAAACTGGCGAGTCACGGTGTCAGTGACGGTAAGCCTATGCCTAGCACAGGAAGGCAGATGGTCTATTCTAGAAAGGAGCCCGGACCGACACGGGGGAAAAATCAAAACTTACAAAACTTATCTTGCAATGCTTAATTGTGTAATTTAATGTTATGTTTAAAAAGCATAAAAAGAAGATAAAATTTATAACCTACCTATATAAGTTTTTAAATATATTTTTTCTGTAGTCACGCTAGGTCTTAGCCACACTGTCTCATCAATCATAACATTTCTTCTATTTTTTCCAAATTAGGAAATTGCTGCCTTCATAACTAAATAAAGATAAAAATATATTTGTAATTTGTCAAAAGCATATTTAACGCCTTTCGTCATTTTCTTTGTTATAGGCCAGTTTTATTTCTAAAGTCATTTTTTTCACTAATTTTCCCTATGGCAGTTTGAATTTTTAGTTATATTTTTACATGTGAAAACCAATCTTAGCTTTTAGCCCTCGACGGAAAAACGAGGAGTGCTACAAATTTGACGTGACTATGTATGTGTGAGTGTGTCTGTCCGAGGCATCGTAGCTCTTCAGCGGATAGACATATTTTGATGGAGTTTTTTTGTTTGAAAGTTGACGTGATCGAGATGGTTCTTAGCTATGGTTTATGAAGAATTGTCCAGGTATTCAAGGTCATCAGCTTATTTTCAATTTTTTGTAGACACACCATTGTTATATATTTCACTTTTAAGCGCATATAAGATATAACAGACCTAACACTAACGAGTGCTAATAGCACGGAGTTGGTCTGATGGGGGAGTTCGAAGATAGGAGATGTAACCCTGGAATGCATTTGGTGGTCCATCGAGTGTCATTCGATTTACATTGACTGGATCTATACTTAGATTTTCTAATGATGAGGTCTTAATTACAAGGATCTGAGATAAGAACTGGGAGGTGGTCTAAGTGGAAGGTACTGCTAACGCCCGTTTCTTATAATCAACGAAACGTAATCCATATGTTTATCAACTGTTAGTTTGCTCAAAGGTAACAAAGCGTTTCCCATATTTTTAAAAATGTTTAGAGTTAACTATCGAAAACGAGCGAACGTTCTAACAATTCTACCAACCGTAATCAAAACGACTAGTTTCTTTAATATGGGAACCGTGCATAAGTCTGGATCTGATTTTTTTTATGACATTGGAAGGCAAACAAATAGACGGATTTCCTAGTGGTAAGAAATTCTCGCCGCCTACAGACACCAAATGGTGGTAATGGTGCGTTGCCAACCAGAGGCCAGGATGTTAGGCCTCGATCAAAAGTAAGTTTACGGGCTACCTTACTCTTCGAACCGGAACACGTCATGACGTTATGGCGGCAGGAATAGGTAAGGCGGTTGTACCAATCCGGGTGAGTCACTGCGAAACTCTACCACCTAGTTAGATGTCACGGTGTTAGTGACGTCAAGCCTATGCTCGCCTTTTACGAGCTGCCTGGCAGGAAGGCAGGTGGTCTATTCTACAAAGGAGCCCGTACCAATACCTACGGGGTAAATGATGACATCCCAGGGAAATCGAAAAAATCTCCTTGTGTACTAAGTATATGACTTAATATTGAAATTGCCGTCAGTTTTGACCCTTAAATAATACAGATCAACACAGTACCCAATAGGATTGATAGTCACATACACAATATCGATGGCAGGCATTTTGTTTTTCCAAAAATTTAAGTTCTTAACTTACGTAAACTGACGTACCACTACCACCGCATAAACTGACGTACTCGTGTAATGACAACTATCGCCAACAATTATGTTCAGCGCGTAGAACAAATTTGTACATAAAAAAAGGTGAAATAGATTGACAAGTGTTAAAAGGGTTGAAAAACCAGAAGAAACCAGCAGATTATTCGTCAAGTAAGCTACTTCTGGTTGTTCTATTTTATTTTAAATGATTACCTCACCTCTACTTAGTGCTTATGTAAGATGTTCATATTATGAGGAAAACTATGAATAAAACAATATAGCTTAGGTATTTCTGTGTACAAAAACCTTGCTACAAACTTGGCCAACCACACATGTGTTTCACATTTAGTGTCAATAGGCATTTTTAAAGGGAAGCGCCATTGTGCAGTTTGAACAAAAATGCATTCGTGACATGACAGACAGACTTTAAAATTCCATATAATATATATATCGGCTCCTTCATCGATATATTTATATCGAGAAACCGAGTACAACTACCTGTACTGTGGAGGCCTAAAATTTGATACGAGCGTGGTTATCTATTATTGCCGTTACTAACGCTTACCGCTATATATCAAGTTTGTACTAATTTTGTTTTATCTAACTGTTATTTAACCTACCTCAATTTTTATAGTAGCCTAATGATAACGCACTTTTAAAACTTTATTTTTTGAAAGTAGTTCGTAACAATAGTCTAATTATTTTTCGCGGGAATATTCGATGATTGTACATGCGAAAGTACGTGATGAACTTCAAATATTAGAGTGTAAGTGCAAACTGATATTAATTATATGTGGCATACGCAGTGAATTTGAGACCTCAGTCTATGTAACCTATTTGATTTTGACGCTGACGCTGCCGGGGAAATTTAGCCCCTAGAAAGTTTGTCGGCAGCCACCCGCCGAATTGACCAAAATGTACTAGTCAAAATAGCTTTTGTTTTAATTTCTGTATTGCATTTACTGAAGAAGCGATTTTACAACACACCTGAGTGGTGTAGCTACCGTGGTATCAGCCGTATAAATTATACGGGGCCCCAGGACCCCAGTGCATTAGCAAATAATAATAAAACCTTCCCTATTTTATTCCTGAAATTCCTTTAGAAAAACTCAAGTCATCATCAGATATATACCTACTTAAATGATTTAATAAATCAGTTTACCGATAAAAAGGCAGGGAGAGTACATTTAATTTGAATTGTTATTTTTTTGTTAAATAGTGATACATAGGTATAATTATGATAAAAAATATTTCTTGTAATGTTGTGCATTTTGTTAAGGGCCCCCAAATAAGTTTTTATACGGTGCCCCGGTGCTAAGGCACGCTACGCCACTGCTCAGTTGCCACCTCAAACTGCAAAAGTGTATATCAAATGACCTCATTTTTGTTAGCAAACCCAAATGACGTCATTTGAGGTACACTTTTACATTGTATTTCTTTAGGTCACTGATGATTTTGTATCTCTGTTGGTCATTGTATTTCTGTTGGTCACTGGAGACAGCAAATATAAAACACGTCATTTGACAGCTATTTGATGTACATTTTTCCATTTTGAGTGGGCAACTGAGATACATAATCACCCCCCTGTTTGTATTTCTTCGTGGATATAGGAGTGAATATTTTTCCAGGTATGTTATAATTGCGCGAACACGTATCGGGGTTAATTTAAATTCCGGATGCAATAACATAACAACCAACCCACCTTAATTCTAATAATTTTATAGTATCTTCTTCACTCCTGCATATTGGAAGAGTCAGGCAAAGACACAATCAGAGCATCCACGCCTAGCTGAAGTTTATTGTGATCGGTTCAGACGTAGGCACGTGACAAAAAGAAAAAAATAGCGTAATATATTGGAAACAATTTGAATAAAATTAGTTCAAGGTAATAAAAATTTATCGCTATTTCTTATATATTATTACTTCAAAATGGCATTTGTAGTAATAAAAAAACTTATTTAGATATTTTATGTATAACCATAACAGACTTTGAATGAGATAGTTTGATTTTTAGGCCAATAAATTTCCATACAAATAAGTGATTTCAGGTCAATAATTTCCCTACAAATTAGTGTATTACAATACGGAAGACACATTATTTGTATACTAATCTTCTTCCTCTTTTAAATAGTTATTTTTTTGTCGTAATTGATGCCAGGAGAAGGTTTATATGAAAAAAAACCGTAGAAAAATGCTGGGGAAATGGGGAATATTATATTTTAATAACAGTTAGTAGCTGTTGGTGTAAAGCGACACGAAGTTCGCGGCCAACTTCGTGTCTAACCCGGCGAACTGTTCGCCGGGCTAGCCAGTATCATGTAAGGGTTACATCGTGACGCGATATTGTCGAGGTAGTAGTTCAGAATAGAACGATCCTGGAATCTTTCAAAAGAAGAATGATCCAATTGAAAAAAAAAATGTAACTTATCGAAAAAACAATAAATGAAATGAAACAGAACGATCAAATCGGAAAAAAACGTAAGAAATTGGAGCCGGTTTTTGCTGTTTTACTGCGTTTATATCATGCTTGAACTAATTACTACAAGTTTATCTTTATTGTTGTTGAAGCTGTTAAAAGTGGTTAAGTTGGTAACATCATTTATAAAACAAATAAATTATTTTTAAAACTTGTCCTGATTAATGTAATTGTATGGACCTAGGAATTCATGATTCTAGAGATCAAAGATTACTTCAATAATTAAATCTATGAGATGGCGTACTGTTACAGTATAATAGTTGTAGACATACCTGCTACCTTGTACTGATGTATAATTTACAGATACCAAGTGCTAATGGTGAGTAAAATCTTAAATGGAGTTAAAATATGCCATAGATCCAATTTTCGAACAAATTATTTTGGGATACCTCAAGGTAGCATATTGGGGCCCTTGCTATTTATTTTATATATTAATGACCTCCCAAAAGTCACGACACATCCATGCATATTGTACGCAGATGACACTACCTTACTCTTACAATGTGAAAATGTTAATAATTATGAAAATGACATCAAAATTACGATAAATAAAGTAATTGAATGGTTATATAATAATAATTTAAGCATCAATATAGAAAAAATTAAACTACTACAATTAAACAATAAAAATATGAAGAAAACACCGTTAAATATAAAACATGGTAATAAGGTAATAGAGGAAATAGACAATGTCAATTTTTTAGGTATTAGATTTGACCGCTACCGTAATTGGAAATCGCGTATTGATATGTTATGTGATAAAATAGACAAATTTGTATATGCAATAAGGCGATTACGTCAAGTTATTTCTAAGGAAGCAGCGTTAACTGCGTATCACGGTTATGTGTCATCTGTTTTGTCATATGGTTTGATTATATGGGGCAACTCGGTAGATGTTGAAAAAGCATTAAAAGTTAAAAAAAGATGTGTAAGGGCAATTCATAATGCAAAACCGCTAGATACTTGTAAACCTTTGTTTAAAAAATACAATATATTACCACTACCTTGTATGTATTTAAAAGATATAGTAATGTTTGTAAAAAGGTACCCTCACTTGTTTACATCGAATTTACGAGATAAACAAAGACCCACCAGGTATGCCGGGAAATTATTGATTCCTAAATGTAACAAGCTGTTTTCCAAAAATGTCCATGTAATGGCTATAAAAATATACAATAAAATACCAAATGAAATAAGAAATTTACCAAAAAATAAATGTAAAATAGAATTATGTAAATGGCTTATGGAAAAATGTTTTTATAATTTAAATGAACTGTTCACAAATGAAAATAAGTAATAAGTATTATCACACTAGAGTAATATTCCATTTCTGTTAGACCAGTGTTTTTGGAAAACAACTTAATGTAATTTTAATTTTTAATAAATGGACATGTAAATAATGTATTTATTAATAATAATTCTACATTGACATATTAGAATTATTTAATCAAATTATAATAGAAGGATGTAATTTAATGTAATAGTATTTACAGTTTTTTTTTGTTTTGTTGTGTCTTGGGAATTATTTTAAATCATTGACTTCGTATAATTATTTTTAATTGTTGAACTCGTATTAAATTTTCTGTAATACTTATTCAAATTAACAAAATTATAAATGTATAAGTAAAAATACTATATAATTATTCGTTTTCATCTATTACATTATAAGTTGGTTAATTTTGATATTAGTTATTTATTATCTACTTTCAATTTGTTGTAGAATTTGCATACCAGTTGTACTGGTGAAGTATGTGAAAATGTAAAACAAATAACATAAGACCTTTCATGTACACCACTTCAAAGCAAATAAAGACATTTATTATTATTATTATTTTAAAGTGTTTTCTTTGCTCAACTTCCATAGAGTTGGTATGCAATTTCTATTTACGAGCATCAGCCAAGTAAATAAAAAATTATGTTGAAGTATTTATAAATGGCTCAATCGAGTGAGGTATGATATCTTCTTCATTAATTTCAAGAAATTTCCTAACTATTCTGCAGGTATTAAGAATGGCAGCTTTTTGCAATATTGTATATGTATATTTACTAAGATTGAGGAGTTTAAGGCTATTATGAATGTGTTTGGGTATAACACCTGTGGTCGAGAGTACAATTGGGACAATATATACTTTTTTCTGTTTCCAGATAGTGAGGATCTCATCTTTCAGTTCCGTATATTTATGTATTTTCTCAGTTATAGTTTTTGTGATGTTATGTGTGTTAGGCACAGCAATATCGATTAAATATGTAATTTTATTAATTTTATCCTGTAAAGTGATGTATGTCAGGCCTGTTGTAATGTATGGTTCTATCCGTCAATATTGCTCGATCATAATAAATTTTGTGGGTGGAGTTTTCTAAAATTGTATCAGGTTTGTATTTATAATAAGGTGTGTGGTATCTTGGATAAGTTTATGGTTTACGGCGAGGTTTTTGTGTATTATATTGACGATTTGATTATGTCTATGGGTATAGTCTGTTTGTGTCAGATTGGGGCAAGCTCCTGTAATGTGCTGTATCGTTTCAGAGTGTATGTGGCATTTACGGCACCGATCATTTGTTACAGTGGGATCTTTGATAATATATTTTTTGTGATTTCGCGTATTGATTACCTGATCCTGAATGGCAATGATAAATCCTTCAGTTTCAGGGAATAAAGAACCAATTTTAAGGAATTTATTTGATGCTTCTTTATCTATCATAGGCTGATCAAAATCATGTGGGTGACGTCCATGTAAGGCTTTCTTTCTCCATAATTCCTTAGTGTTAACTAGATTTGCTGTATTTTGTGAGCCCGTTTGTTGAGTGTGAACAAGATTCAATGGTGTATGATGGTTGTCGTTAAAAACTATAGCTCTATGAATATCACTAGATCCAGATTTAAGGAAAAAGAAACTTTGCAGGTTTTGAATTTGATTTCTCCATAGCACATGAATGTCTATAAGACCTCGCCCACCTTCTTCTCTTTTTATGGTAAGGCGCTCAACTGCTGATTTTGGATGATGATGATTGTGTTTGGTGAGGATCTTACGAGTACTTCGCTGTAGTGAGAGTATACTTGTTTTGCTCCACTGAATGACACCAAACGAGTATGTCAAAACAGGGACAGCGTAGGTGTTTATCGCTCTAACTAAGTGTTTCCCATTGAGGCGAGTTTTACATATGTTAGACACCCTTTTATTATATTCAGATATCAGGCATTCTCTTACATTTTTCTGATCTATCCCTTTTTTAAGTTGTTGATACCCCAGGTATTTATAGACGTCGTTTGTACCCATTGCTTCAATAATTTGCATCTGATCTCCATTTATGATGTAGTTACCAGTTTTAACTTTCCCCTTTACAATGTGTAATGTTTGACATTTATCCAATCCAAACTGCATGTTAATATCTCTACTAAAAGTACTCGTTTTTTCTATTAATCTTCGTATTTCGACATCTGATTTACTATATAATTTAATATCATCCATATAAATTAAATGTGAAATTTTTGTTTGCGAATTACCATGTTTAAGACTGTATCCTGCATCACAAGAGCAAAGTAAACGTGATAAAGGATTCATAGCAAGGCAAAACCATAGGGGACTCAAGGAGTCACCTTGAAATATACCCCTCTTAATAGATATTTCTCTAGTAGTGCTGTTATTTACATATAAAGTGGTTTACCATAACTGCATAGTTTTTTCTAAGAATTCAATAACTGAGGTATTAATTTTATAAATTTTCAAGACATTTATAAGCCAGGAATGTGGTACACTATCAAACGCTTTTTGATAGTCAATATATGTGCAGTCTAAATTTCTGTTTTTAGTAGATGCATTTCTGTGGATAACGGAATCAATTACTAGCTGCTCCTTACATCCCATATGGCCACGCCTACATCCTTTTTGTTCCTCTGCTATAATATTATGTTTTTCTGTATGCAATCGAATTTTATTCGTAATTACTGATGTTATAAGTTTATAAATTGTAGGTAAGCATGTAATTGGTCTGTATTTAGATGGTTGAGTTGTATGTTGTTCCTTCGGTATCATATATGTTACTCCTTTTACGATGAAATTAGGTATCTCTTGTTTTAAAAGGATGATTTCAGTTATATTTTTCCCAAGTATTTCATGCAGTATTGTGAGTTTTTTAAGCCAAAAGTTATGAACTTTTTCTATGCCGGGTGATTTCCAGTTGTGTAAATTAGATGTCATTTGTGTTATTTCATCTCCAGTTACTTCCTCAAATGGCATTTCTTCTAACCTGTCCCACCTGCTATTATTATTATTATTATTAGCACTTGGTACCTGAACTCAGTACCTGACTGAATTCATTGTGAGTACTTTCATTTCATACAACTACACATTTCTTTTTGATTGAGTTCTTGTATGAAATAAAATGGCCATAATCTCACTAGAGTTTTAAACAACATTTTGCTGAACGAATGATTTTTTTTCATATAATGCCAATTGCAAGTTTCTGCACAGACACAGCAGACTTTGTTGGCAATGACTGATTTAACCTATGCTTGCCTATTACGAGCTGCAAAGCAGGTATGTCCATTCTAAACATACTATTCGCAATTCCTATAGGTATATTGTATATCTTTGTATGTCGCTATCAAATAAGATTATATTATACTAGCGGCCCTCTCCGGCTTCGCGCGTATATGAAATATACGTATAAACCTTCCTCTTCAATCACTTAATCTATTAAAAAACCGCATATCAAGATCTTGCGTAGTTTTAATATTTAAACATATAAAGGGACATAGGGACAGAGGAACTGACTTTGTTTTATGCTATCTATGTTGCGATATTACGTGGTACATGTTTGAGCGCGATGCGACTACTTAACCGATTTTAATCAAATTTGCATATTACCGATTTCTGATAGCTGATGATAGCTTTTTTAAATTTTAAAAATTATTTTTCTTTAAATTGATTTTTTAATTTTATTAGTTATATATATATGAATATCTACAGGTTACGCTCTAATTATGGATTCAGTTTTCGTAATACCACAAAAACTAAGTATTTCAGTGTATATAGTCCCGTCACAAGTGACTCTGGTGAATGCGAATAAAATTATTTTTTATTCTATTCTTGATAACGGAAATAAAACAAATATTTTTATTAGGTACTAGCTGCCCTGGCAAACTTTGTTCCGCCCGTTCAGTTCGTATGGGAAAAAAATATTGTTTTTCCCGTTTTCCCTGAAACTTTCCCGGCTTTTCTCTTCATAAGAACCTTGTCCTGGCAACAACTAACACTATAGAAAAAGAGTTAGCCAAATAGGTTCAGTCGTTTGGAAGTTATGCGCTTACCAACAAATTTAGCAATTCATTTTTATATTATAGATATTGTTTTCATAACTCATACATTTTATTCAGGAGCGGCGACAAACCAAATAACGGCTGAAGCCCTGGGAGTAATACATAAACATTACCGTGCCTGGCATCTGCTCTTTAGTAATCTTGCAGTAATCGATTTCTTCAAGTTTCTTAGTTCTAAATAATTTTTCTGCTTTTTGACATAGTAAAGTTATTCCTTTTTTTTTTTTTGAATGACTACTATGTTGTCAACCTCGCGGTTTTTACAACTTCACCGGGCTTTATGAAAGTTATTCCATTGTATTGTTTACTTTGGCCTCGTTGGTCGAATGGCTAGCGTACACTACAACGAACAACCGCGAGGCTCGGGTTCGATTCCCGACGGGGGCAGGCATTTGTGTAATGAACCTTTAGATGTGAGCATTTCTGGGTCTGTGTGTTTATTACATTTATTCTGGTATCTATTTAAGTATTTCTATGTATTAGTGTCATTGACTAACACCTATAACACAAGCATATAATATACTTACTTTGGGGTTAGGTTCAATTTATGTAACTTGTCCAGGGATATTTATTTATTTATGTTTCTAGACATTTCTTTGGTAAAAATATTAACGTGAAAGTTTGTTTATGTGTTTATTGCATATATCTAAACATAAATATTAAAATAAACGTTTATTATTCTACTTTCTACTTGAACTAGATCTAGATCGAGAGTCATTTATATTTAAAACAACAAAGCCTGCCTCTGTGGGAATCGAATCACGGCCTCTTGAACTGGGTCATTGGGTTCAAAAATTTATTCGAGATTATCTTCTTCACTTCATTGAACAGATATAAGTAATATTGGCGTACATTCCCAAGTTCTATTATAGTGATGTCAATAGTCTTAGGAATTCCGTATTTGTAATTTTGAGAAAAGTAGTACTCAGAGTTCTTAATTTTATAGTTAATTGCAATAGCTAGGTAATTTTTATCACGGTTTGTTAAATTTATATTAAAATTTTAAAGCTGAAGAGTTTGCTTGTTTATTCTCAGGAACTATTGGTCCGATATGAAAAATTCCTTTATTTTTAGTTTTAAATTTTTAGTTTTAAATCTAATTAAGGTAATACATAATTTGAAAAACACAAGGGCAACTGGCTATGACAATATTAGCACAATAACATTAAAGAATGTTGCCAGTGTGATATCAAAGCCTCTTTGTCATATAATTAATTTATCATTTTTAGAAGGAAAATATCCTGATCGTTTAAAAAAGTCTACTGTCAAGCCATTATTTAAAAAAGGCGATATGTGTGATTTGAACAATTATAGACCCATAACTTTAGTTCCAGTAATTTCTAAGGTTTTTGAAAAAATAATGTATGATAA
>NJDD01004604.1:536022-568234 GCA_002245505.1 Calephelis nemesis | reverse complement strand
TTGCACACCACAATGTGGTAGAATATGTTGGAAAGCTTAAATAATTTTGTAACAACCTTAACACACATATTCCGCAAATAAATATATTTTCTTTTCTTTTCTTTTTTCTTTTCTTTAAAGATTAAAGTTTCACAAAACACATGTGTTACAGGATTATTCCCCTTTAAAAGTTCTAAAAAAATATCCTGGGCAGCATTTGTCTATCTTTTAAGTTTAGCTCACTATAACCTTTTTATGGTAACCAAATTTGTTTTAAAATTATTTAGCCTTATTTCGAAGGTGTCTTTATAAACATGCCACTAATCCTTATCGAAATGAATATTTCATTCATCACAAACTTTTAATTTAAAACAAAATTGTCTTTCACATCATTCGATTTAATAAATATCTTAGGAGTTTTATTCAACTAAGTAAATGTCATTTCATTTTAATCTATTTATCGTTTTTAAAAGTCGATAAAAACTTTTTAAGTCTACCAATACTTGGGCAACAATGGTTAATTTCTTATAAAAATTACGGCTTTTCTCCCTTCTTTCTTTTTCATCTTTTCAAGATCTTAAATATTGCCTCTTTTTCAGATGTTGGGATTTGGATCATCAAATGCGTTTGGAATATTATTCAATGACTTTTTTATTGAACAAGATGGCGCTAGTGGCCTTCCGCTCGTAATCGGCGTCTACAACGGGGCTCTATCAATCGCAGGTAAGAATATAAGTTATACATATAAATTAATTTACAGCATTGAGAATATTTGCATTTTTAAAAATCTGTACTTATAAAGTAACATGTCCTGACTGACTGATTTATCCTCTCCGAGCAAAAACTGTAAGAGTTATAGCCATGAAATTTGGTGAGTAGGCACATTTTATGTAATAAATAAATATAAATAAATAATAAATAAATAAATATCCCTGAACAAGTCACATAAATAGAATCTAACCCCAAAGTAAGCAAATTATATGCTTGTGTTATGGGTGTTAGTCAACGATTCTAATACATAGAAATACTTAAATAGATACCAGAATATATTTAATAAACACCTATTTAATAGACACCCTCTAAGGACGGAATTTTGGAAATTCTACCCCTAAGGGGTGAAATAGGGGTTGAAATTTTGTAAGGAAGACCGTCATTTTTTAAGTTAGAAATATGAACATTTTTTAAGTTAGAAACATGAAACATTTTTGAGCTACTCGTACTTATAAAAATGATGAGCGTTTCTGGAAATTCTATATCTAAAGGGGTGAAATAGGGTGCAAGTTTGTATGAAAGTCATTGTTAATGGGCTATAAATCAGAAAATATTTTATTACTGCCACGCGAGCAAAAGTAGTAGTAGTCGCGGGTAAAAGCTAGTTTTGTATATTTTTCAAATTTACGTTTTGGTGATCCTTAATTTCTTTAAATTCGAATTTAAACGTATTTCACTGCTTTCGAAACAATTCTAGGAATGAGGCAAATGACGCCATTGTGCGTTTCTGATTTATTTAAATTATCTAGACTTAATATTTCAGCATTAAGGTTTTAAATGATCATAATTTTTATAACATTTTTAGTGTCGTTTAACTATTATATGCTTAAAATATTCCACTCGAAATTAAGTGTTATGTTTTAAGTCTATTTTAAGCGTCCAGTTTTTTTTGTTCGTTCTGGTAAATATTACATATAGGTACCCGTAAATATTGAAATAGATGAAATTTTTTTAAGACTGAAAAAGAATTATGTAAATTACATATTAAAAGGCCGAACACATTTCGAAAGCTGGTTATAGAAAAAATGTTTTTGAAACTTTCAATATTCAATTGATGATATTGTAACCGGAGCATTTCTGCTCAAACGGTACTTTAATAATTGACCGATGGTTAAATTATGTTAAGAAATAGCTAAACAGACTTTCTAACTACTATTTAATTAATTCCTCTACAGATGAAAAACTACTCAATAAAAAGATTTTTCGGCTATAAAATTAAAAAAAAATATCTTCACGCCTATATCCCCGCAGAATAGGCAGATATAGGTACAACCAGAGCAGCCACGACTAATCGAAGACACAATGGCTCACAATGTGATAGGTGGCAAGCCTATCGCCTACCGGGCACATATCCCATCCCGGGCCACTCTATTTTATAAAATTTAAAAATAACCATTTCTTCTTCTTTTCTGTCCTGAGGGTCTAACCCTCATGAAGTCAAGTTCCACATTGGACCACTAGACTGCCGAGGCGAAAAGAAAAGATATATTTTAGAATGTTTTTTTTTCGTGCTAGGTAGCTGGTAAGAGGCGAGCTAAGGTTATTTGGGCTAATATCGACAAGACCACTGGTGGTCCGGGTAGGGATCTATAATACCAGTGTCATGTTAAGTTCCGGAGGGTAGGGCAGCCAGGCCAGGGCATAAATTGCCCCACACTTAGGTATTTGTTTCAACTTTGATGTCCTAATTTCGAAACTTATTTATTTCTGTTGGTCACTGGAGATAGCAAATCTATAATATTACATCATTTGACAGCTATTCGATATGTTTCATTCATAACTATACCCAGAGACCGTCACTACAAAGATACGCACTCAGAGCCGCAAAGTAAAAATAAAACTGTGAAAGTAGGTCTACCTGGATCTGGTAAAAATTTAGGTGACGGCCTGCCAAAACGAAAAGACTTGGAGGGGAGGTCACAATGTCCTTTTTTAGAGCCTAGATGGCAATTACCAGAACTTGTGAAAAAAAAATTAAAATGGCGAAAAACAAGATGGCCGCCATAAAACAATCGTTTTTTTTTACATTTTTTAAGATTCTTAACCGAGATATTATTCAATATGGGCATCGTTTGAGACATAATCGAGAGTGCTGATTCTGAATTTGGCACCCTTTTTAAATCCAAGATGGCTACCGGAAGTTATTATTGAAAAACCTGTATGTTATGCTTAGAGTAAATCTTTGTAAACTCTTAGATAAAGCTTAATTAAAAAGTAAGAAAGTCAGAGAGTATAGATTACGTTCGGTAAGTTACGTGTCGAAATCTGTGACACTTTTGTTCTAAAAATGTGTTTCTCTTAGTTACCGATAGAGGCGCTGTTCGAAGTTTTCATACAAATAACTTACTGCTCGCATCGTTAGAGAAATAATATAAACATAAGATTTTGAATAGGTGGGATAAAACATTATCATTTTCTATAACATTTTTATTATCGCTTAACTATGTGTTACACGCTTAAAATATTCTACTCGATATTAAGTGTTATGTTTTAAGTCTATTAAATAAGGCAATTTAAAGTTTAATACTTTATATATGCATGGGTACCGCCGTATCCGGTTAAAAACACGTGGACAATTTTACGTTTTTCAAAATTTATGTGAGTTAGTAAGAATGCTAATTTCAAAAATTTATGTGAGTTAGTAAGAATGCTAATATCGGTATAACAATTTTTTATGAGTTTCGAATTTGAACTTATAGTAATTGATAACAGAGAAAAATACTGCAATACATAGGTTTACTAATCACGCAGTTATACAGACTAAAAAGTATTGTGCGTACAGTTTTATACTTACTTACTTTGTAGCTTAACTTATTAGAGAGAGAGAGAGAGAGAGAAAGAGAGTTCTTGCTGCATGTTTGTAACCATATTGCTTGAGTTAACACTTTGACCCCCGACGCAAAACGAGGGTAACGTGTCTGTGTTTGTGTGTGTGTGTGTGTGTCTGACTGTCTGTGGCATCGTAGCTCTTTAGCGTATGGACGGATTTTAATATTTTTTGCGTATCTTCCACGCAGAACTCGGGCGACGCCGTGTGGCTGTGTCGCAAGTATTGATATTGAGTATTTATTACATGAGCCTTTTGATGACTTTTGAACTCGAGCGTAGAAAAAAATTATCTTCCTGTAAATACAAGTGAAAACTTATGACAATATTTCAAATTTTGTTATTGTTGTATTGTATCCACAACATTAAATCAAAGAAGAACAACATACCTTATGGACTTGATACATATGCGCAGGATTGGATTTCTATAAGTACTATAAAGTACGTATACAGTATTCCTGTTATAATTTTGTCATACGTAATACTATAAAAATCCTTAACCTAAGATTGCAAATACTTAAATGTACCTACTTTATCGTTCCAACGACTGAAACATGGGAGACTCCGTATTATGTTAATTATATTATTGATATGGATCAGTAAGTCACCAACTTGGACCAGCTATGTTCTTTTTAATAGGAAGTCGTTAATTCAAAGTAAAAGCTTTCTTCACATTCCTGTATTTTAACAAACGAATGCGTCCAAATGCCTTTCCGAAAATGACAGATGACATTAGATGGTTGTTTTTCATTTTGATTTATTATCCATTCGTCCACGCACAAGAAATTACTTTTAGTTACTTAACTTTAACCGTCTTATTAATAAACATAAACTAAACAGTAAAGTTAAACTTATTTTATAATCTGTATCACAATGTAATAATACTAGGATTAAGGTTGAAGTACTTTAGTCCACGTTTGTTAATAAGACGGACAAATTCTAGACACAGACTAGCATTGTTCACCAACAACATTAATTCATTTTAATAAAAAAATTGTTAAGCATATTGTATTTTTTTATTTTTTATAAATAATACTCTATAAATAAATAGGCCAACACTTATCACTTTTTATTCTAACTAGCTATTTCGGCGAACTTCGTTCCGGCCGTTCAATTTGTAAAGAAAAAATTAAAATGTTGTTTTTCCTAGTTTCCTTGCAGATTTTCCTTTCTTCTTATCTTTTATTCCATCGCTGGACTTCCACAAGTATTATCTATTATTCTCCCGGTTCTAATCTCCTCCCCATAAATTTTGTGCCTAATCGGTTTAACTAACATGTCTTTCCTTTATATTTATAGATGATTCATCTTTCATAACTATATATTCGTTGAGTTTTTATTGTTTTTAAGATGTACTCTGCTATTCGAGGCGGAGACAAATCCAACGAATCAAAAACATGAAATTTGGTCCAGCAGATCTCGTGGTAGAAGAGATGTAATAAACCCGTCTTTGTTTTATATATTTAGACTAGGTGGTAGAGTCCTGCAACGACTCGCCCGGACATACAGGCATCACCGCCTTACCTATTCCTTCCGCAAAATGATAATGCTCGTCATTGTCGTGTTTCGGTTGGAGGGTACGGTAGCCGGTTTACTTACTTACGCAGGAGGCTGACCATGCTAGCCTCAAGTTGACAACGCACCATTACCACATTTGGTGTCTATAGGCGATGGCATTTCTTACCATCAGGAAATCCGTCTGCTTGTTGTCTCCCTATAACATAAAAAAAATATTGATGATAAGGGTTACTTTTACTTTTGTAGTAGAGACCTCTCTTTTACTAATTTTAAACTTCACCGATGTTTGTTTGAGATGTAAGTCATCATTATAGAAACCAAATGTTGTATGCAATTGATAGAAGATGGCGTTACCAAGAAACAAGTTGTGTGAAGCTGGATATATTAGAGGGTTTTATTCATATTTAGAGTTTCATTCATAGCGCTCTATTTTGCCTGTTTTGTCACGCCATAATACGTATACATTTTTTGGCGGGAAATTACAAATTAAATAATTTTATTTGGGTTGTACATAATTAATGATTGCTATGTTGTATTAATTTGGTTTAAACTTGTAACGTCAAATAATTGATGTAGAAGTTTTCTCCATGGCCATGGCTTCAAACAAAATGTTATCAGATTTACTTAAATTTGAAGAGGCATTCTATAATAGTTCATTAAAAACTCTAGTCACCAAAATTGTTGGTATGACAAGCCAACATCTCCTTATTAGTCTAATCGGCATGTTGAAAATGGTACAAAAGAGAATAAATTGAACAACATTACTTACTTGGATTTTTAAGTTTTTGCTCAAGTAAAAAAATTGTTTTAGTATAAATATTTTTTTTAACTTTTATGGTACGATCTTGTTAAGTATGTTTGTAAGACAGGCTCTACGAAGCGAAATTTTTTTACGAGCATTATTTAAACTTTTTTTTTCACTTACAATTAAGACGGCAGTTCGAGAAAATTTTGTTACTTAACAGTTGTTGAAAAATTAACTTCAAGTAAAATTTCCAACGGGAATAAATTATTTATAGTGTTTAAAACACACTATATTTTTTCAAATTTAAAGAAAATCAATACCTTCAATAAATTAATCGGTGTGCCGTACTAGCTTTTGACGCCACGCGCGCAACCTAAAAATATCGCACGCAGACCTAATTTTAGCGTTAAATTAAAATTATAAATGTCCATTGTCATAGAGTTCCGGGAGTTTAGAGTTTTTTTATTGGAAATTTCCTCTTTTTCAGAATCTTTTTTTAAAATTTCTTAAATATTAATGTTTTATTAGATATTGGCAAAAACGAAATGCCATTTTTGTCATCTTTGATTGTTTATAACTTTTGCCATTTTTTATGTGCTAATACACGCTTTTGGCACACTTAACTTACACTGTACGTCATTCCGGATCAAATGAGCTATTGCACATAATTTTAAGAGTAATATCCATTTTGTACCATTTTCAACTTGTCGACTAGACTATTTATTACAAATTGATTATTGATTTTTAAGATAATTTGTAGTTTTACTAGATTTTAACTACAAATACAAAATATTTATTTAAGAAAAATACACATGTCATGTGATTGATTAATTTCAACCTCCATACTAGTTAATAATTTAACTGTGTGACGGTAGATTGAGATTCCTGCAACTTAACTGGTTAAATATATTAAATAAGTTTGGGCTGTTATTTTAAAGTCTTATTTTCGCCGTTTTGGTCCGTCTCCTATGCATGGTCTATACCATATGCTCCTCCAGGCATCTCGTAAAAGCCGAGCGTTGGTTAAAATATATATCATCACTAACAAGACTATTGCTAGTAGAGTGTTGTGCTGCAACTTGCCCGGGGAGGGAGAGATCCACCACCTTATCTATTCTTGCCACCTTAATGACTCTGTCATGTTCTGGCCCGGAAGGCAGGGTAGTCGGTAGATTTGTAAATAAGGCCTAAAATCCTAGCCACAGGTCAGCGACGTACCTCTAACATCGATGGTGTCTTTGGCCACGGTTATCTGCAAAGAGCAAGAGAACCGTGTGCTTCTTCGCCGACCTCTCACAAAAAAAATACACAGATACATAAATTAAACAAATTTGACGTAATGGTATTAATTTTAGTTTTGAGCTTACATCTTTCTTAGAGACAATCAATGTCTTCATGTTCCGATTTTATGTCATGACGGGTTATCCGATGTCTATGAATTTTGCATTAAAGTAGATTAGATATCGAGCAAGTTCAGATTGCTTTTTATTCGGACAGCACGTATTTTTATCAGGACAAGTTCTAATAATGTTAAAAGAATAATAGACTATTCAAACCACGAACTAAAATGACGATGAATATATTGATACTTAAGAAAAAGCACGAATATATTGATACTAATAAAATAAATCTTTTTTGAAACAATTACCAACATGTATCTAATCACGATAAAGTTTTTTTATAGGAAGTATCTCAAGTCTAGTCGATTTTATTCAAAAAGTCCATTTAACTAAACTTGTAGTAAAATATTTCATAACATTCGATACAATAATAAAAAAAAATGATTTTGCAGAATTTGAACATTTTCAAAAATAATAACTCTTTAAAGGTCCCTAAAAATGTAAATATTACATTTGTATATGTATAAATGTTAGTAAGTTTTTTTATGATAGTGGAAGGCAAACAAGCAGACGGATTTCCTAATAGTAAGAAATTTACGCCGCCTAGAGACACCAAAGATGGTAATGGTGCGTTACCAACGTTACCAATCCCTGAGGCAGGGATGTTAGGCCTTGAGCAAAAGTAAGTTTACCGGCTACCTTACCCTCAGAATCGGAACATGTTAACGGCAAGTGCTGATATTATGGTGTCAGGAATAGGTAAGGCGGTGGTACTAATCCGGGCGAGTCGCTGTGAAACTCTACCATCTAGTAGGATGTCACGGTGTTAGTAACGGTAAGCTTTTATTAGCTGCCTGGCAGGATGTCTGGTCTTTTCTGCAAAGGAGCACGGACCAACACCGGGATTTTTGCTATCTACGTAGTTCAAATAGTGTTTTTTTTTTTTAAGAAATCGCAATGGAAGTGACGGTTTAAAAGTTTTTGAAACATGCACGTAAAATACATCAGTTGATCGTTATCGAATCAATACTTCCTATCTTTAACGAATATAACTGGTAGTTAAGATTGACTACTGGTCCCACCGTCATGTACACAGTCATGTAGGTACTATAAAATATCATTTATAAACAAATTAATAACAACAATAATAACAATAATAATTTATAACAATATTAGCAAAATCATTTTATACAAAATTTAGAGTTTCCAAACTATATTAAAATTCATTAGATATCTTTATATATACATATATAACTAGCTGACCCAGCAAACTTCGTATCGCTTGAGATTAATGTTTCGTCAGTTACGCAGTCTGTCGGATCCGATGTGAAACATTCCAAAATCAACAACGACTTATTATTAAAAAAATAATCAAAAAAACATTTTCCAGGAGACCAAATTGTGAATCTAAACCATTTTCGAATTCCCTTGAACACGCACAAAAACTTTCATCAACATCAGTCCAGCCATCTAGAAGGAGTTCAGTGACATACACACTCACAGAAGAATTAGTTATATATAATTATATATATATATATATATATCTTGGTTTAGATTCACAATTTGGTCTCCTGGAAAATGTTTTTTAATTATTTTTTTAACAATAAGTCGTTGTTGATTTTGGAATGTTTCACATCGGATCCGACAGACTGCGCTACTGTCGAAGCATTAATGTCAAGCGATACGAAGTTTGCTGGGTCAGCTAGTTATTATATAAACCATTTACATGAACAGATCGCTCTCTTGTAAAACTACTAATCCGATGGAAACATAAGCTTCAAACGAGGCGTGTAAAGAATATCGTTAAATAATACTAAAGTAACAAAATGATGTTTGTGTAATCTTCAACTTACCCAAGCTAAATTTTATAGAGTACAAATTAAAAGTAACTCATAACACTTGCGAGCGAGGCGATTAGCAAGCCGAAGAGAGAATGAAGTTTAGTCTTTAAGGCCAGAATAAATGAATAAATAAATAAGTTAATGAGTAAATTAATTATGAATATACAAAAATTTAGTGTGCACTATTAAATGTAAAAATGGACATTATTTCAATTAACATACATTCTGTTTAACTTATGGTATACAAAGGCGGCCTTATCGCTTCAGGGCGATCTCTGATAGACATTCAGCCATTTATTTAAAACTTGTCTCTTGTGCATCATGGGAAAAGCATCTCAGTTGTACTCTGTTCGAAATATTATTCTGAGAAGAAAATAAAGATTAGAGCCTCTGACATCTGAACTAATTCGTCTAGTTCAATTGATTCTAGTTAAGCCAATCGGCATTGACTTTAAATCTGCCTGACATAGACACAGTTAAAATCTGGTTAACGTCAGCTGCGTCATTGATAACATAGATGATATAAATTGCCAAATTCAAGATGGCGCTCTTTTTGTTTTCTTATGTTAATAAACGTCAAGATAAGTTTTCATCATGACGGTTTTTATGTAAAAAGATAGCGAACGAGCCCATGCTCCTGATGTTAAGAGATAACCGTTCCCTATAGACACCATAAACGTTGTAGGTTATAAACGCTGTTTGTGCAAGTCTACCGGCTGTCCTACTCTCCGGACCGGAAGATGGTACTGTCATTACGGCGGTACAAATGTATAAGGCGATTGATCGCTACCCGGACGAATTGCAGCACTCTACCACATAGCGTAGTGTCCTTATCCTCCGGAATGGAACATGACACTGTCATCATGATATAGGAACAGGTAAGGTAACGGACGAGTTGCAACCGATACTTTACCGTTAGGCGTTAGTGGTCTTGTTAGTACATTTACATGGCCTTATGTCGCCTCTTACGAGTTACCTTGCAGAAAGGCGATAGTTTATCATATACAGAAGACCCGGACCAACATGGGGTAATCCCGAAAAAAATTCGTTTGAGACAATAGTAAAGTTAAATTTGTAAGATACAGAATTATTACTCAAAAACCAAAAAAAATATTTTTTTTTATACTAGAAAATTATTAGACTGATTTTGATCCCTTTTTAATGTTGGAAGTAAATCTAAGTCATATTGACTGGATTGTGAATCGAGTGCCTCGTTGGTCGAGTGGCTAGCGTACACGTCTAACTCTATTGACCAACCGCAACCTCGTGTTCGATTCCCAATGGAGGCAGGTATTGTGATGAAAGTTTGTCATACATGTCTTAATTTTCGGGTCTGGATGTTTATTAAATTTATTTATTCATTGATTAGTCCTTTAAGTATATTCTACGTATTAGAATCGTTGACTAACACCCGTGACACAAGCATATAATTTGCTTACTTTGGGGTTAGATTCAATTTGTGTAACTTGTCCAGGGATATTTATTATTAATTGTATGTTATGATCAAATCAGGAAATGGTTACATTGATATGTTCAATGGAAGGTCAAAGTTGATGTCGGAAAGTCTAGTACTTGATACCGTATATGTACTGTATGCTGCAAAGTAGAGATAACTTTGTCACTATCAAGTTACTATATATAAAGGAGTGCAAATTTTAAAAGTCGGTAACTCTCACAATGTATATTTTATAGGGACGAAGAAAATAACGAAATACGAAAAACCAAAAACTTACAATTTTATATTTACTTTACAAAGTTGCGTATCTCCAGTATTTTTTGAGCTAATTGGACGGATTTTTTTTGTAATTGCTATTTTTACTAAAAATGAAAATATTTTTCAAAAAATTGTCTTTTCAAAAATTTGTAGACAATCACATTACGAGTAACGAGCTAAAAACTCGAAACCTAGAGTATATAAGTAAATATTTCAGAATTTGTTTTGGTATAAGTTTTTAATTATACCTACTAGTGGCCTCTCGTTGGTCCAATACACACAAACAATAAATTTTAATATTTTGTTGATAAGACCGCAGTCTTCATTTCTCAAGACCAACTACTTTGTTTCCAAACTTTTTAGTGCGCCATCTGTGATCTTTTATCGTTATCATCAATATATTTGTTTGTGTGTGTCAAATGCATGGTAGTGTGGGTAATGTTTTATTTATTGATTTAATGTACTTTATATGCATTATTATTGAAAAATATTACCATTCTGCATTTCTCGTAAACATAAACTATAAGTAGGCCTAATTTTATGATCCTGCGTCCGCGCAATTTTATTAAAAAGTTTTAAATTTAAAATCCTTTATTGAAATAAAATCTATTTATGTAGTCTTAACATATGAAATACGCAACATACATGTTTGAAGTAACGATTCAGTATCTTAATTGTTCAAATTTCAAAAGTCTTTTAACATTTCGACTATTATTTTTTAAGGAGGTTCATATTTTTTCTAAAAAACCCTCGGTGGGCCGGATTAAAACCTGTTAACGGCCGGATCCGGCCCGCGGGCCGTAATTTGCCCACCCCTGGTCTGGAGGATGCTTAATGTAAGAGACAACAACCGAAAACACTAGGTGGTAGTAGTACTAGGTAGTACTAGGTGGTAGAGTCTCACAGCGACACGCCCGGATTAGTACCACCGCCTTGCCTATTCCTGCCGTTCCTCCTGCCAGCGTTCGCCATTGACGTGTTCCAGTTTGGAGGGTAAGGTAGCCGGTAAACTTACTTTTGCTCGAGGCCTAACATCCCGGCCTACGGTTGGCAACATACCGTTTTCTCCTTTTGTGTCTCTAGGCGGCGTGAAATTCTTTCCATCAGGAAATCCGTTTGCTTGTTTGCCTGCCAATGTCATAAAAAAGAAAAAAAACACTAAGTTTTCCAGATAACTTCCAAATAATAAGGATTTTGCTTGTTATAAAAACGGTCCATTTCCCTGTCTATTTGTTTCCATAAGCTATGTATCCACTAGGGATGTGATTTGCCTGGGGAAAAATAGATTTTTATTTTTATTAAATATTCGATTTTCAAATAATCGATTTATTTACTAAAAATAATCGATTTAAAAAAAACGTTTTTTTTAAAATTTAATGAAAAAACTCAATAATTCAAAGCTAAAGCAGTTGCACCATTGTTTTTTTATTACAAAGTAAGACCTCCAACCACTATGAGACATTTTTTACTACAAAATATCATAAACCGCAAACACAGTCGCACACTTAGTCAACGTTTATTAATGCAAAAATGAGTAAAAACAGAGTTTTAAGTTTAGAAAGAAACTTTTAAAACCACCGTCAGAATTTTTGAATGGTGCCAAAATATGTGTGTTAAGTGTTAAATGTGTTGCAAATAATTTTTCGATGAAAGTACGATATATAACTACGAAATAAATAATATATGTAGCTGCGGTTATTAAAAAAAACGAAAGTATCATATGAACTAACAAAATGAAAAATCGATTATTAAAAAATCGATTATTTTTTATCAGTAGATTAATTGATAAAAATCGATTAAATTGAAAAAATAATCGATTAATTTTTTACATCCCTAGTATGCTCTCTTCATCGCTACTTTTAAGTCAAAGTCAAAGACATTCAAATCTGCTTAAAGCCGTTTGAGCTAAACTTAGAGCATGAATAAATTAACATATATATTTCAAAATTTTTTTTAGTCATCCTTTCTAATATTCACTATCTGTATTATTGTTACTAGCCAAACCCATCCAAGTTTTCCATACAATCTGTAAGATTCTGCCTCTCGTGGAATGCTGACCAATTAAATGAATTGCCTTCATTTTACACAAAATTCACTAAGTGAATTTTTTTAATACTCATTTCTCGTAGGATTTTAGCGTCCTTGTAGTCGTTGTATATTTAAAACCTTCCCGCCCCGGCTTCGCATAGTTAAAAAATATGCATATAAACCTTCCTCTTCAAACACTTTATTTATTAAAAAAACTGCATCAAAATCCGTTGCGTAGTTTAAAAGATTTAAACATACGGAAGGACACACACACATAACGCGACTTTGTTTTATACTATGTAGTGATGATTTTTATGTAACACTATGTCTGCATTTCCGGGTCTGGGTGTTTATTAAATACATTCTGGTATCTATTTAAGTTCGTGGTCAGTAGGTCGTGGATGGCTTCAATCAGCCAAAGATAGAGAAAAATGGAATGATTTGGAGGAGGCTTTTGCCATACAAATATAAATTATTTAATATAAGTTACCAATGTTATTTCAATTAATGTCTCATTATTTTTGTTTGGAATTTTTATTTGATTTTATTATTATTGTATCTATTTAAATCTTATTATATTTTAACTTTTTTTTAATGCATGTTATGTCACTATTTGTATGGAATTAAATAAAGCTTACTATTATTATTATCTATTTAAATATTTCTACGTATTAATATCGTTGACTAACACCCATAACACAAGCATATAATTTGCTTAATTGGGTTAGATTCAATTCGTGTGAGTTGTCCAGTGATATTTATTTATTTATTTTATATGTTATTTTTATGAGTGCTTTTGACACCTGACCGAAAAGCTTATTGTCGATACTTAAATCATGCAATCTACATATATATTGCATTCAAATTCATATCAAACGATATGATACGGCATATTTGTTGGATTTGGCGACAGTTTCTAGCCCTGGACACGTAGCCCGGCATAGGCTGTGTCATGCGGATGTTTTTCCTATCACGACTTAATTTATTGCACATATTTGTTTCGTCCACCGATAGTCTTAAAAAGGATGTGATAAAGTAAATTAGTCAAAAATAATGGGACGTGCGTCATAAGATGATGAAATTGATTAATTTAAACGTAAATTTTAAAATTGTATGATATACACGTTCCAGTTAAACCGGTAAAAAATTAACATGTGCCTGCGCCATAGCTTACTAGGATATACACCTATGAGGTTCTAGGATGGTTTGGACGTTCCTTCTCCCAAATCCAAATCTCGTCTTATTTGATAACTTTCACTTGAGCTGAATAATTCTACATTTCACTTCGACCAAGTTATGATAAGGACGCTAAAACAAAGACCCTAAATTAACTATCCCAACTGGAATTTAGGTCCAATATTCAGCCATTTCATAGGAGTGCTGCCGATGAAAGCGATGTCTAGGCCGTCTTAAAAAGTGGCAGAGCATGATTATGCCAATTCTACATGCAATTGATCTAGTCCTCTCTGATATTCTTAATATTTTTTTTAAAATTTCTTTATTCCCTGGTGAGTTAGAAAAAAAGGTCATGTCTTACATCTGTTCTTTCTTTTAAAAAATGGTTTAGTTAATCAGTTTTAGAAAAAACTTGTTTTCTAATCTCCTTTTTATTTAAAAATAATCAACTCAGTCATTCCCGACTGGGTCAGGCATTTGTGTGATGAACATTTTTATGTCCGCATTTCCGGGTCTGGGTGTTTATTAAATTTGTTCTTGTATATATTTAAGTATTTCTATGTATAAGAATTGTTGACTAACACTCAAAACACAAGCACATAATTTGCTTACATTGAGGTTAGATTCAATTTGTGTGACTTGTCCAGGGATATTCATTTATTTATTATAATAAACAGTACTACTGTCGTACCTTTACACAATTTAACTAACGCATTTAATACCGTTGATATCGAAGTACTAATAAGTATCAGTAGTATCGCCTTTGTGGTCTTGCAGTCCGTCGTCAGACTTGTCTTCTAAAGGTACCTGTTTCGATCCCAGGGTCGGGCAACAAAACAAATAAATCGTGTTAAAAATGTTCAACTTTCTAATAAAATAACTTTGCTCGGGATCGGATATGTGACCGGTGGGCGATAGGCTTACCAACTATCAGATTGTGGGTAGGTAGGGTTGGGGAAGTTCCAAAGCTTTTCCATTTGTTTTTAGGTGCTACATTAATTCGCAACTCAACACAGGATAAAATTTTGGGTAATTATTACACTGTATTATCCTGTCCGTTTAAAATACATAAGAATTTTTTATTATATTATTTAATATCTGTCTATATTAAGAGAACTAGTGGTAACATGAAAGAAAGTTTATGTTCCCGCTAGTTCTATTAATATAAACGCAATCCTTACTTTTTTCGAATTTAAACCAGTCTGATAGAAGTATTTTTTAAATTAAATTAAAAATCATCTTTATGAACTTGAGTGCTATTTTATTGAATTAGGCGCTACTATGCGGAAATATATTGTAACAGATCACTACATAGTATATCTCCTTTTGTATATTTTAAAAATTAATTAAAGCAACGGAATTTAGCCAATTACTAGATTTAATTATATTATGGGTTAGGTAAAGTGATTTTAAGGATACTTTTTAACATTTTACAAAGTAAAATGAAATCGTTTTAATAAAACAAAAAAAACTCATTTAAAACAATTTTATTGTTATTTATGAATACTTTCTAGCATAACTTAAATATAATTACTTTAAATCATAATAAAAATCATAAAAATAATTCATTTAAAATTTGAACATTTATCAAACTTGACACTTTCTAAAATTAAATGTTTTATGAAACTGGAAATAATCATTTTTACTTAAGAATATTATTTAGTCAATTGTTGGTTTACTCTGAACTAGTAGTCGCCCGTTGATCGAAATTCGACCATAGCAAATTTTAATATCTTGTTGACAAGAACACCATCTTCATTTCTCAAGACCAACTACTTTGTTTCCAAGCTTTTTAGTGCGCAATCTGTGATCTTTTATCGTTATCATCAATATATTTGTTTGTGTGTGTCAAATGCATCGTTGTGTGGGTAATGATTTATTTATTGATTTAATGTATTTTATAAGCATTATTATCAAAAAATATTAGCGTTCTGCACTTCTCCTACACATAAACTATAAGTGTGCCAAATTTTATACTCCTCCGTCATCGCGATTTTTGTAAAAAGGGGTCCAAAGTTTTGGCATCACGTGTTAATATATTATAGATTATTAATTCAAAACTTTGAAAATACCAAATTAAAATATAATTGGTAAAATGAATTAACACTAATACAGATTTTCTTCTTATAAGTTTAATAAAGTTGCTAATAAATTAAGGCAAATGATCCCGTAAAATCTTATCACGTACCTATTAATAAAAATGTTAGTAATATGCGACGATTAAATGTTTTTAAAACTATTAGTGGTCGCTCGTTGGTCCAATACACACAAACAATAAATTTTAATATTTTGTTGATAAGAACGCCGTCTTCATTTCTCAAGACCAACTACTTTGTTTCCAAACTTTTTAGTGCGCCATCTGTGATCTTTTATCGTTATCATCAATATATTTGTTTGTGTGTGTCAAATGCGTGGTAGTGTGGGTAGTGTTTTATTTATTGATTTAATGTACTCTTGCACTACTTCTGCACTTCTCCTACACATAAACTATAAGTGTGCCAAATTTTATACTCCTCCGTCGGCGCCATTTTCTTGAAAAGGGGTCCAAAGTTTTGGCAACACGTATTGATATATAGGTAGATTAGATGTACTGTTTTTTCCCTTTCAGAACCAATAAATTTTTATTATAAATCCTCCGCCTTTACTTAGGACATACTAAAAGTTTCTGGATTATGTTAAATAAGACTGGGTAAGATATTTAGGACTAATTTATTGATTTTTGCCTCTGTGATCTAGCGCTCCAGATGTTGGATTTGACAACATGAGATCCCAGTTCGATTCTCGTGTCGATCAACAAAAAAAATTAAGTGTTTCCAGTTTTTTTTTAAATAGTTGCTCGGGATTGGATGTAACCAGTTGGCCCGAGGCTTGCCCCTATCACATTGTGGGACTTAGTGCCTTCGGCTAGTCGTGGGTGCCGTGGTTGTGTCGTTGCTTACCGCTTCGGGGATATAGCCGTGAAGATTCTTTTTTTATTGATTTTGAAAGTATAATATACCCTCACTATTTTCCCGTGTTGGTCCGGGCTCCTTTGTAGAATAAACCAACTGACTTCCTGTGTCAGGCAGCTCGTAAAAGGCGAGTATAGGCTTACCGTCACTAACACCGTGATATCCTACTAGGTGGTAGAGTTTCGCAGCGACTCGCCTGGGTTGGTACCATCGCCTTACCTATTCCTACCGCCATAACGTCATGACGTGTTCCGGTTCGGAGGGTAAAGTAGCCGGTTAACTTACTTTTGCTCGAGGCCTAACATCCCGGCCTCTGGTTGGCAACGCACCATTACCACCTTTGGTGTCTCCAGGCGGCGGGAATTTCTTACCATCAGGAAATCCGTCTGCTTGTTTGCTTTCCAATGCTATTAAAAAAAATCTACTACGTCCGCGCGGATGTCGCGTGATAAAACTTTTATTCTTTTTCTACGTATTTTTCCAATATAAAAAGTATCCCATTTTATGCCCAGGATAATAAGGTATAATTGTACCAAGTTTCATAGAAATCGAACCGTTAGTTTTCACTTGATGCCTGAACATACAGACAGATAGACAGACGGACAAATTTTTTTTTATCACATATTTGGGTTTGGTATCGATCTGGTTACTGGATTCTATTAATTTTTTCAATATTTTCAATGTACAGAATTGACTCTTCTACAGATTTATTATATGTATAGATTCGTTACAACCATTGTATGAAGCAGTGGGTCCAGTCTTTAATAGGGACCTTTTCAACGGCTTCTAGGAATGCGTTCATCGTCGCTTCTGGGCTTGAGAATCTTAAATCTCTAAGTTTATTTATTTTTGGTTGGTCAGGGCTTATTTGCAGTATAGACCATGTGCCTTCCATGCCAGGCAGTTCATGATAGGCGAGAATAGGCTTACTGTCACAAAGACCGTGACATCTAACTAGGTGGTAGAAATTATAGCGACTCGCCCGGATTGGACCATCGCCTTATCTATTCCTGCCGCCATAATGTTAGCACTAGCCGTTAACATATTCCGGCTCGGAGGACAATGTAGCCAGTACATTTACTTTTCCTCGACACCTAACATCCCGGCCTCAGTTTGGCAACTGGAATCAGGAAATTAAATCAGGAAATCCGTCTACTTGTTTGCCTTCTAATATCATAAAAATAAAAAATAAATAAATTTATAAATAACCGTCAAGGGAGTTGCTTGCCGTCGAGATACAAGATACGTCGAAGAAATTCTGTTTAAAAAAATAATTTATATGTGAAACTGGAAGCTAGTTTCGTATAAAATTGTATGTAGTAAACATACGAGTAATACATCATTTTGAATTTTTAATCTGTACTGCTCAAATTAGACAATAACTACAGCTGTATGTGGTTGTGAGTCAACGGTCTCTGTGCTCAATCAGCTCACAGATTAAATAGTATGTCGTGAACTATTAAACCTTAATAATTAAGGCCAGAAACGTGAGCTTATCCAACGTCGATATGACCTAAATTATTGAGAATTAAGAGTAATTTATTTTCCTTTCTTAATTAACAAATCTATCTTCATTGTTTCATCTTTCTCCATAATGTTAATAGACTGTCAGTAAGATTAGAGACTAAGAGATATCAGATTTTTACATTTCAGAATATAAGATTTTTATTTTGTTAGGGGACACATTAATAATATTTATTGTTACTTGAAACAAAGATACTTTACTATTTCAAAGATGTGTTTGCCATTAACACAGTGTCTTATTAGTAGACTTTCGCAACATGTTGTTCGGATTAGAACTAATATCCTATTTTGAAGTTTTATAGCAGAATTAGCTTTTTTTATGATATTGAAAGGTAAACAAGCAGACGGATTTTCTGATGATAAGAAGTTTACGTCGCCTAGACCCACTAAAGGTGGTCATGGTTCGTTGCCAACCTGAGGGCGGGATATTAGGTCTCAAGCAAAAGTAAGTTTACCGGCTACCTTACCCCCCAAATCGCAACACGTCATGACGTTGTGGCGGCAGGAATAGATAAGGCGGTGGTACCGATCCGGTTGAGTCGCTGCGAAACTCTACCACTTAGTAGGATGTCCATGGTATTACTGACGGTAAGCCTATGTTCGCTTTTTAACAGTTGCCTGGCAAGAAGGTAGATAGTTTATTCTGCAAAGGAGCCTGTACCAACACAGGGAAAGGTTTATCTTAATTAAATACTAAATTCTCGCAATTGTATGTTGTCATAATATTTGCTCATTATATTTGAACAAAATTAAATATAATGTCAAATTTTATCAAAGCACAATTAGTATGAAAGTAGTTTTTAAGAGTTGCCTGGCAGGAAGGCAGATGGTCTATTCTGTAAATGAGCCCGCACCAACACGGGGAAAAGCTAAGAGATACAGGTCCAGGCGAGTCTTTGTAGGACTTGACTTTTTTATCAAATTACTGTACATCTATTTAAACAAATGCTTAAACACCGCTTGTACCAAAAAAAGTTGCCAAATGCGAGTCGGACTCTTCCATGAAGGGCTCCGTAGCTACAATTATGTTATAAAGTCCTTTAATACTTTACAGTGTATGCGGTTTACATCCCTTTTGAAATTGCACCAATGTAAAATATCAAAAGCATTATATTACAAGACTTAATTATGCTAAGCGCTCCTGCAATTTATAACTACACAACGGTGACAGTAAAGCACAAATACTTTTAAGTGTAAGTGTTATAGTACCTATAAAAAACTACTTACTAGATTTCGTTAAAAAAAATTTGATAGAAGTTTACAGTCTACATCAAATATATTTGAAAGTTTTATCGTTCTATTATTTTTGAAGTTAATGCACATTTTAGCACTTTGGTAGGGTCACTCAAGCAAACTATTCAGTTTAATAAAACGGTAGTAGAAATCTCAATATCACGTTTGGGGACCCCACACATAAGGATATGAATAAAAAAATTTTTGTTTTAGTTCTAAGTATCGGGAACCCCCAAATTTTTTTGTCAATTTTAATTTTTGCGTTAAAACCTTAATGCGGTTCATAGAATACATCTACTTACCAAGTTTCAATAGTAGGTATAGCTCTTTTAGTTTCGGAAAAAATGACTGTGACATACGGACAGCCAGACAGACAGACATTACGAATCTAAAAGGGTTTTTAGAACCCTAAAAACGAACTGAATACAATATGCTTCCTGTCCTACCTAATAATTGATTATTTAAATAATATTTACAGGGTCGTGTCTTAGGGCATTCTTCTTTATTTACAAATAAACTTCTCGAGCATATTAAAGACATAGGTAATGTTTAATAAATTTTAAGGGTTAATGTAATATTTCAGAATATTAAGAAGAGAGAAACGTTTGGAGTTAAATGTTCCTCTTACCAATTTTTAGTTAGTCTTAAAAGAAAAAAACCTAGTCAGCTGACTTTTTTCGCCGGATATTTTCAGTGAGTGGCCGCGCTCCGATCCGATGGTAGTTTTTATATTCAAATAAACGCATCACAAGATCTTTGTCAGATCCAAGTGAAATAAACATATTTTATTTATCTACTACAATTAAGTACATTTGATAATGAGAAGATATTTTGTTTTCGTATTGGGTGTAGTTTATATTGAGTTTCGTACAAATATAAGTTTATCTCACGTTTGTTGTAGTTTGATTACTTTGGAACACTTTGCATTGTGATACAGTAGAGTGTATCCGGATGTTAATGGTCGCCCGCGAGTTTGTATGGTGGATGTGGCGAATACGGAAGTTTTTAGCTAGTTCTCGCACTTTAAAATTTCTGGAGATTGAATATATTGTTGTAGATTATATATTTTCGTGACCCAAGCGTATAATTCGTCAACCCTTATCTCTCGTACAACTTCAGAGATGCGTATTATCAAGCGTTGTAAAAAATATTGTTATCCTATATTTTTATTTAGAGATGTCCAATTTATTTATTTTATCTAAAGTTGTCGAATATGTTTCATCTATAGTTGCACCCATTTTTTTAAAGTATATTTTATATTATTTGTTCTATATTTTTCGATGAATCTGGAAAGTAATTACTGCTGCATGTTAATGACTCACTCAAATTCCTGACATTGTAAAAATCAACATACTTGTTTCTTAGCATACAAAATCATTTCTTGCTTATTAATTTTATTTGGAACAAACTGATAAAATTTAATTAAAATCATTTTAAAATTAATTTACATAAAAATATACGAAATAATATATTCGTGGCACGTTTTGTACATGAATAAATTATGTTCAACAAGTAAAATATCGAGTTTATTGTTTTCTGAACTTAACTAAACCAAAGTATTTAAAACACTTGTTTCAATTAGATAAGAATAGTGTTGGCGTATATATATGAGTATAAATATGCTTCAAAAATAATATTATACGTACCTAGACAAATTACACATATTGATCTAACCTTTGGGGTAACAGTGTTAACTTTAGCCGACATCACGACATGCTATCGTCAATATTAGAAAGTTTTAATTTATCTCTTGGATGGTATCTACAGGGACGAAGGCAATTTGTTCAAGCGGGAGAAGCTATGTCATCCTAGTTCATTCTTACTAGCGGTGTGCCTCAGAGTAGAGTTTTGTCACCTCTCCTTCATTTTTTTTAATTCTGTAACTCAGTTCTTATCCTCCTTTTTCCTCCACTATGCATGATCTTCAAATCTAGACGTACTCTCGCGTCTCAAAACTTTACAACGCCATTACCCTTATTAATAGTGATCTGGTTAGTGTAGAAAAATGAAGTAAATCTTTCAGTCTTAAACTTAATCCAATCAAGGATCAGGTTGTTATTATTGGTAGCCCCGGACTTATAAATAAGATCAGTTGGTCTAGTGTAGCCCTAGTTAGATTAAATGATATAGTAAAGTCCCATATAGTAACTCCGTTAAGAATCTTGGTGTTTTTTTTCTTTTTTGGACTAAGCAACAACAGGAGGTCAGTAGGAAATTTTTTGTGCTTGAAATGCGTTGAAGCGTCTATGTTTTTTGCTCCCGATTCCTACTAAGATTATGCTTGCTGATTCCTCACTACTTTCAATCTTAGATTATGCTGACGCTAGCTAGATAAGTTTCACTGTTGAGCAAATAAATAAACTCGAACGTCTTCAAAATCTTTCATTTCTATTTATCTCAGATTCATATTTTCATTGCGTAAACATGACCACGTTTCCGAATTTCGTGCTAAGCTCAAGTGGTTGCCTATCAACACTCATCGGAACTGCCATATCCTCTCTCTTTTGTACCAATACTAATATTTATAGAAGTATGTTAAAGCGTAATTTAGTTTGATTTGACTTTTCTTGTTTATTTTAAATATTTTATTTTATTTATTATTATTATACAAATTAACAAAAAGCTTCTACTTTTAGTGTTAGATGCATTTTTGTATTTTTAAAAGCACCATTCTATAGTATCTCGATAAATCTTGTTCCATAATATTTGTTTATGCCTGGCGATAAGGCTGCCTTTGCGTATCTTCTTGGTTTTTTTTAATATATTTGTAATTTCTCTGTATTTGTTGCACAATAAAGAGTTATTGTATTGTATTACTGGAAAAAGATATCAGTATAGAGTCAAGCTTCTGAATCTACACGGTTTAATTCAACCGACCTTAACTCCACAAATTCTAGATATCAGTAAAAATGTATGGCTTCGCCGTTTCGCTATCGTAGTGGAGATGATGTGAATATTTAGAATATGAACATTTTTACGCATACCTAGAATTGGTGAAGTTAGAGTCGGTAGAGTTAGGCCGTGTAGATTCAGAAGCTTGGAATGAAAGATCTAATGTAGAACAGTAGATCTTTTTTACATGCCAAATATATGTGGACGACCACATATGGTTGGTAACATTTTACATGAAATGTTTTTGGTGGGGTTTCAGTTCTTTTTGTAAGTTGCGCTAGGCAGATTTTTTAGTATTTATTTATTCGTCTTTTTTTGGGATGTATTTCTTGTAGATCAGCAGTGATCAAGAGAATGGGCTATGAAAAGCGTTTCAAAGGCTAATTAATCTCTTTGCCATTCTCTCTTTTTATTTGATGGTTTATTGATTACCATAACTAATAAATTAGGGCGATATTTCGAACTTAAGTGATTATGTTCGACTATACGGGACTGTTTTTTTTAATACCAGCAACCCCTTGAGGCATGATAGTAATTTTTTGTTATTGAGCTTTGTTTACATACCAAATTTGGTTTGTATGAGAAAGAGATTTTCAGATTAAATCCTATCTTAGAAATTGTCCAAATTGGTACATGGTGTGCTTAATCGGTTAAGTTGTTTAGGAGCTCTACGCGGATAAATAGTGTAACGGGTGATTAATATGTATTAGGATAAGTAATTCCTACATATAAATTATTATAAATTTTAATACAAATTGCAATTCAAGGTTAAAGAGGCTATTCCCGAACTTTTATTTACTTGAAGATTTTATATTAGCCTTTTTACATAACTTTGCTTTAATATATTAATATTTATCTCATTTAAAGGTAGATCTCTCATATCACTAGGCAATAATAGATAATCACTTATCGTCTTATCGTCTTTTATGGAACTACTTACTTATCTTTATGTATCGATCCCACTAGGGCCGGTAGTAATAAAAATAAGTTTAAATCGAGGCATAACTTTAACGTCTTGTAATTTGTAAGAGTAATTATTCATAGTTGCCTCTGTGGTGTAGCGAGGTCTCGGCTACCCGGTCATAATCATCATCATCATCAACCGGAAGACGTCCAATGCTGGACATACTAGGTCTCCCCCAAAGAGCGCCACAAGCCGTTTGTAACCGGCGACTCCCCGCGACTTTGACCAGATCATCAGTCCACCGAGTCCAACACTACGCCCTCCGGTTCCGGACCGCCACTGGAGAACGTTTTTTTCACAGCGGTTATCGGTTCTGCGAGCAATGTGGCCTGCCCATTGCCACTTCAGCTTGCTGACTCTCTGAGCTATGTCGGTTACTCTCGTTCTCTTGCGGATCACTGTCTCCATCGCACGCTGAGCGACTCTGAGCTAATTTAAGAGGCCTACATTTAAAAGGCTACCCGGTCGTGTAACTCAAAATGTGATTTATTATGTTTCACGTGTAAAGTAACAACGTTGATAAGGATTGCATAAATACCTCAGACCAATAAAAAAGATAAATGCTTGATTGGCGATTTTTTTATGATATTGGAAGGCAAACAAACAGACGCATTTCCTGATGGTAAGAAATTCCTAGAGATTCCTAGAGACACCAAGGTGGTAATAGTGCGTTGCTTAACCTGAGGCTGGGATGTTACGCCTCGAGCAAAGGTAAGTTTACCGGCTACCCTACCCTCCGAACCGGAACACGTCATGACGTTATGGCAGCAGGAATAGGTAAGGCGGTGGTACCAATCCGGGTGAGTCGCTGCGAAACTCTATCACCTAGTCAGATGTCACGGTGCTAGCCTATGCTCGCCTTTTACGAGCTGCCTGAAGGGAAGGCAGATGGTCTATTCTGCGAAGGAGCCCGGAACAACACGGGGAGGTATGTTTTCTATCTATCACATTGTGGGACTTTTTATTTCGCGATTTGTTATTGTTGTTAACAAATATGGATTCAATAATAACATATTATAAAACCGGAAGATTTTTTAAGCTTCTAACATAAATTTTGTAGGTTCTAATATAGTTTTTTTAAAATAATTTTAAGTCATTTGAATGTGGTATTTTGCTAATAGATTTAACCTTATTGACAACTTGATTAGTTTGGTTTTAGTTTTGGGAACGAAAATGCCATGTTGTTTGGTATCTATTTATAAATCTATTTATATTCATCATTTCATTAATAATAGTTTAGAAAACTAAAAAAAGCGCTTTTTATTGGTGAATAGCTTCACATCAATATTGTAATATCAATCTGGCCATCATAGCCTGTCGCTATTATAGCCAGGGTTATATCTCGTTAATGATAATAAAATATGATAAATAAATAAGATAAAAATATGAGGCGAAATATTAGAAAACTTTATTTTGCTAGTCGTTTAAAAATTATAGGCGGTCTGTTTTCTAGAGAGGAATAAGGAATTACGACAATTTTTGTGCTGTGCAGCAACCTGCACTCGCCTTGTACTTACATCACAAATGTGGACGTGCTTCGTTATTTTGGTGCACTTTTCTTATTTAAACAATTTAAAAATTAATTAAATAAATTTAATTAAAAAATTATAATATCTTCTAAGATGTTCATTGAAATGAAATTAAAAGTATCTTCACTCCCATATCCCCAAAGAGGTAGGCAGAGGCACAACCAGGGCACCCACGACTAGCCGAAGATACTAAGTCCCGTAATGTGATAGGTGGCAAGCCTATCGCCAAACGGGCACATTTCCAATCCCGACCAACATTTTTTTTATTAGAAAATTGGAAAAATCCAATTTTCTTTTTGTTGGCCGAACCGGGATTCGAACCCGAGACCTCATGCAGTCAAGTCCAACACCCGGACCGCTAGACCACAGAGGCGATCAAATTATTTCTATCATTTTAAAAATCAAATGCTTGTGATGAATGACGTGTTTATGGGGGTAAGGATTAATATCGTTATGATACCATATTAAATAATGTAATATTTTAAACTGCCATTAATTTATACATTAATACGTGATGCCAAAACTTTGGACCCCTTTTACGAAAATTGCACTGTACTTGTTACTTCACTGTAACAAGTCTTATGTTATGGAATTATAATATGATTATATGATCTATATAATAATACGTGATGCATTTCTAAAACTTTAGACCCCTTTGTAAGAAAATTGGCATACTTATAGTATATGTGTAGGAGAAGTGCAGAACGCAAACATTTTTCAATAATAATGCTTATAAAGTACATTAAATCAATGAATAAAACATTACCCATACTACCATGTATTTGACACACACAGAAAAATATATTAATGATAAAGATAAAAAATCATAGATGACGCACTAAAGAGTTTGGAAACAAAGTAGTTGGTCTTGAGAAATGAAGATGGCGTTCTTATCAACAAAATATTAAAATTTATCATGGTCGAATTTCGACCAATGGGCGACCACTGGTTACTATAAAAAGGGTGAGTCAACCTCAAATGATGTAACTATGTACAATCGCAGCCTTTTTTATAGAACTTTTAAAGGGAAAAGAACTTTTGTAGAACATAATGTTTGCGTACCTAGCTTTAGCCGTTTACGTGGCGTTAGCTATCAAAAAGTAATATTTTGGGTTTAGCGCCGGATCTTAAAGATGATGATCCTGATAGTCTTACTTTTTGAAATAAGAGTGTATTCTGCGGCCTTTTAAACGCGTGGAAATTTCAAATTCAACCACATCTTTCAAAATGGATCAAAATCACAATTAATAATATTCCAAATCCATAGATACTAGCCAAGTCAGTACAAGCATGGTAATAAATTGTCACAAATTCATAGAAACTATTTCAAGTGAGCGCAATTTATCGATATGACTAGTACTTTTTACATTTTTTCTTTTAAACAACCAGTTACGCTATATCATCAAATTTATTACTGAAGTTCTGAAAATATATATTCTTAGATTAACAGCAATTACAATACATAAATGTTTGACTGGGTTGATAACGTAAGATTTTTCCCCAGTAATGGGGGGAAATTATCCTTAAATGAAGGTTAATAATATCATATAAACTCAAAGTAAGCAACATCATGTATATTTTTCAAAGCGTAAATTAAATTTTATAAATAACAATCTATTAATATTTGTAATTTCCAATGGACCTGACAAACGTTTTTTACTTTTTATTCCAAATAAATCTACAAAAAATCACAAGAAAAACAGTGTTTTTAGTATTTTCATATCTTAAAAATTGACTGAGATATTAACGATTAAAGTTCGTATTTGCGGCCGAAGATTTTTAAAAACGCGGGCGGGAGCTCACTAGGCGCTGACGTCACACCCTTGGTTATTCATCAATGTAAAGAGTCAAGTGCTCGCTCGTACGCCGCTGCTACGCTGTAAAAAACTAAACTATAAAGTTGTCTGTGGTAAAATGGCAAAAAATACTTAATAGTGTCTCAGTGCTTCAATTCAACAGTTAAAACACCCGATAAACTCTTTTTTTATGTGCCTGAGGATCCAAAAATGAGGAAAAAGTGGATGATAGCTACAAAAAGAGTTGATAAAATATGCCCTAAAACTAAGGCGCACTGCTGTGAAGACCAATTCAACCTATGTATATATTGAATTAAATAAATAAGTTTTACTAATTTAATAAATTAGTTCAATTGATAAATAACATGTTAATTTTTAGTTTCTTCATAGTTCGAAAAGTGTTCTCGATTCCGAACCGATTTTCAAAATTTGGCCAGTGCTTCAGATGTAACTCTAAACGTAACGAAATATTTTCTTTCTACTATTATAAATAAGTCAAACATTGACTTATTTATAATAGTAGTAGTAGTAGTAGAAAGAAACTAAAATACATAAGTCAGAAGTATCAAACTCATGGACCGCATTTATCATTAATTGATGTTTTTTTAAATATAGACTACCCCGTATTGGTCCGAACTCTCTTGCAGAATAGACCATCTGCCTTCCGGTCAGGCAGCTCATAAAAGGCGAGCATAGACTTATCGTCACTAACACCGTGACATCTGATTAGGTGGTAGAGTTTCGCAGCGACTTGCCCGGATTGGTACCACTGCCTTACCTATTCCTGCCGCCATAAAGTCAGTGCTTGCCGTTGATGTGTTCCGGTTTGGAGGATACTTTTGCTCGAGGTCTCAGGTTGGAAACGCACCATTACCACCTTCGGTGTCTTTAGGCAACGTGAATTTCTTACCATCAGGAAATCCGTCTGCTTGTTTGCCTTTCAGTATCATAAGAATAAAAAAGGTTACCTTCTTTGTGACTCAATGTAAATTAAACATTCTTAGTTAACGATTTTTATTCCGTTTAATACAAGATGCTTGTTGCGTACTTAATCACCAAAGCAAACGCCGCCGTACGCCGTGCTGCGAGCTCGGGCCGAACAAGGGTGTGACGTCATAGCATGAGCGCGCGTAATCTCAGCAATTCAAAAAATAGCTTAAACTTCTCGTCTTTATAACTTCGGAACTACTGCAGGCATTTAAGTGAAATAAAAAGTAATGATAATTAACGTGAAATAAAATAAACAAATTCCAAATTAAGATGTAAAGTTATTAAGTTTTATAAAAAAAAGTATCTTCACGCCCATATCCCCGAAGAGGTGGGCAGAGGCACAACCAGGGCACCCACGACTAGCCGAAGACACTAAGTCCCATAATGTGATAGGTGGCAATCCTATCGCCAACCGGGCATATTTCCAATCCTGACCAACATTTTTTTTATTAGAAAATTCGAAAAATCCAATTTTCTTTTTGTGGCCGACCCAGGATTCGAACCCGAGACCTCATGCAGTCAAGTCCCACACAACCGGACCGCTAGACCACAGAGGCGATTAATTTTATAATAATAAAATTAATTTTCCCCGTGTCAGTCCGGGCTCTTTCACAGAATAGACCTTCCTGCCAGGCAGTTTGTAAAAGGCGAGCATATGCTTACCGTCAATAACATCGTGACATCTGACTAGGTGTTAGAGCTTTGCACCGACTCGCCAGGATTGGTACCACCGCCTTATCTATTCCTGCTGACATAACGTCAGTTCTTGCCGTTGACGTGTTCCGGTTCGAAGGATAAGGTAGCTGCTATACTTCCTTTTGCTCGAGGCCTAAAATCCCTTCCTTAGGTTGGTAACGAACCATTACCACCTTCGGTGTTTAGAGACACCGAAGGTGGTAATGGTGCGTTACAAGCGGCCTTCCAATACCTTAAAAATAATATTACAATCAATTATTAATACATAATATACATTAAATAGAACTTGTAATGACTCTGATTAAATACTTAGCGTAACTGGTTCGTTAAAAGAAAAATATTATGTGGAAAGTACAAACGATATTGACAAATTGTGTCTATAATGAAATTTCACCAAGCGTCGACGATAAGAAGTGTTGAATATATTCAAACGAAGCCTACGCTTTATACAAGGAGGGATGTGTGTGAAAGAAAATACATCGTACGTTTGGTTCGACTACAAAATACATAAGTGCAATATCAATAAGTAATTATCTCCTTCTAACATTAAACAACTACCATGTATTTTAAACAAGCACAACTAATAGGGGTAGTATAAGTAGTTACAGTGACTGAATAATACAACATCAACAAACTATTGGTTCTGCATCAAGAATTACGCTATTTGGAGGTAACAGATAAAATATAAGCCTTTATTTTGCTAACTTCGCGTAAGCAGTGTACCTAACTATTGTAGCAAATAACCCTACAAATGACACAGAATGTGGCAAGACTAACTAACTCCGCGAGCAGAACACGAAAAATAGAAGAATTCGGGAGACAATATAAATTGTCACGTTCTTCGCATGTGACAACCCTACCTAAAGTTCCCTTATTTTTATTATGCAATATTAGAAATTGGAATCGAGCATGTATCGAGAGTACTGGCGAATTAACATAATTTAATTAATAGTAAGCAATACATTATTTTATTAGATTGGTTGAATTTATTTGGAACTAAATGTTAATAATCCGCTAGTTGTGTTCAAGAGTACCTAAAATGATATATTATTGTACGATTCCAATTTGCAATTCGCAGGACATCGAGATTGAAGAGTAAGCATACAGATCACGAATAGAGTCCGATCTCGGGAAACAAAACCACTTGTCACGTCCTTCGCTAACTTTGTCGAAGAACTCATTCATATTTTATCAAGAGTGCAATACCCTACCAAAACTTTCTATAATGTTCAATTCATATATCACTGCAATACTGTTTATAAAGTCTAGATATCACATATGGCGAGATCTTTGAACTTTTTCGAGCAATAATAATTGAATCAGTTTATTGATACTGGAAAACTACAAACAAAATATGCGTATTATTGTTAATAGCTCTGATAAGAATACTTATTTATAAAATGTTTAATAATAAAAATACTATTAATAATAGTAATTATTATTCTTGTCCTTGTTATCGTATTCCATTTTGTTGAATGGGCTCACAAATTTTACTATGCCTGAACTGAATGGCCTAAATTCAGCCATGGCGTGTTTTTTTATAATAAATATTTTAATGAAAAATTATCCGGGTAAGTAAGTTAATATAATTAAGCACAAAGTTGTTATTTACTTTATAAGAACAGACACAACATTTGTACTAAGTATTTTATTATTTTATTTTTCTATCATACACGCTTATTATTATTTACATTTTGCGAAATGTTCGCTTTTATAAGCAACTTTATGATATTATACCGCATAAGGTTGTCTTTCTCCGATGACAATAATAATAATAGTATTATTGAAATAATATTGTTTTAAGAGCTTATGGTAACACCCCCCTGGACATGAATACAAGTAAGTACGAAATTGTCTATGATTATTTTGAAGATATACTTTTACTGTTTACTATCTTTTGTTTCTATCTTTCGATAATATTGTTTCATTAATATCGTCGTATTACGAGTATATGAAAGCTTTTTACGTCAATTATATCTAGTCACATAAATAATTAAAGTCGGGAGTTTTTCAATAATTTCATACTTTATCAATTACATTTTAACAGTCCGCGCCTTGGGTTTCATCAAAATGTTTTGATTTTATAATAAAAAAAGAGGTTACATTTTTGTCTGTATGTTGACATTAACTTATGACAATTGAGGCAGTCTTTACGGTTTTTATAGATACGTATACATAACGTAGGAGACAATACGTACCTACACCCTATAGTATTTTAGATCCTCTTAGGAATCTGTTATTCTTTAAGTTTTACAATTTCTAGCAACCAAAAGTATTTAGGCGCCTATTTTTTCCATAAGGAAATAATCAATCTTGTCAGTGTCTAAGACACTTCTTTACAGTAGTACTATTTAAATTAGGCGCTTTGGCTGTATTTGTCAAGCTTCGGAAATCCGAATGATTTTTAAAGATATCTATATAGAGTTGTTATTACATAATTAATCGTTTCGCTTAAATTTAGATTAGGTTAGCCAGTTTAACTATAAAAGTATAAAGTGTAAAAGTGGTAAAGCCAAGGCGCATAATTTAAATAGCAGTAATATTATAGTAATCTTGCTCAATACCTTTTCCTGTAACATTTACAAGATAAAGCTTATTTATTGATAAGTTGACATGATTATTAAAATGGAAAAATATGTATTATATAATGTAAAAAAATGATGAAAGCAATTGACATGGTTGCGTTGACAGGTTAATTACTTATTAGTTACTTTACCAGTATCAGTTGATACCAAAAGTTCAATTGTATTATATCTTAATATCTTTTGTCTACTAACTGCGCCATTTGCGTGACGTATGCTTATTTTAAAGCCCTGACGAAAGAGTATAATAATATACCTATAACCCCGACGGAAAACGAAAGGTGTTATGAGTTTGACGTCATACTTAAAACAAATCTAAATCACAAACCTAAAAACTGACAAGATTGAAATAGTTCTTATCTATCATTTGTGGAGATTTGTGCAGATATTGAAGGTCATCATCTCATCGGAATGGACTTTAGACACATAATGGGTTTTTTCGTTTTTTTTTATGTTGTGGGAAGGCAAACAAGCAAACGGATTTCCTGTTGGTAAAAAATTCACGCCGCCTAGAGACACCAAAGTTGGTAATGGCCAACCTGAGGTCGGGATGTTAGGCCTCGAGCATAAGTAATTTTATCGGCTACCTTACCCTCTAAACCGGATTACGTCATGATGTTATGGCGGCAGAAATACGTAAGGCGGTGGTACCAATCCGAGAGAGTCGCTGTCAACCTAGTCGGATGTCACGATGTTAGTGATGGTAAGCCTATGCTCGCCTTTTACGAGCTGCTTGGAAGGAAGGCAGATGGTCTATTCTACAAAGAAGCCCGGACCAACACGGGGAAAAATACATATGTGAGATTTTTCAGTTAAAACACTAACGAATGCTGGTATAACTAAATTGGTCTGATGATGGAACTTGAAGATGTCTTATGATCCCTAGATTGATTTCTGGTAAAACCATTGAGTTTGAAATCATTCAATTCGCCTTAACTAGATCTGTTCATATTTTCTGGTGACGAAGACTTGATGAATAAAATAGGATGTGGCTGAAGGAAAGTTACGGTACTAGGTATTTTCTTTGCAATTCTTTTAAAGCGTAGAAAAAAGGGAGGTGTCGCATCTTGGACTTGTATATGTGTGTGTGTGTGTGTGTGTTTGTCTATGACATCAC
>NJDD01004604.1:477453-535784 GCA_002245505.1 Calephelis nemesis | reverse complement strand
GTGTGTGTGTGTGTGTGTGTGTGTGTGTGTGTGTGTGGCATCATAACTAACAATAATAAATAATATTGGATTTTTTGTTTGAAAGATGACGTGATCGAAATGATTCTAGGCTACATTACATAAAGGTTTTTTTAAATTTTAAAATTATTGTACCTACTACAAGAATATTTTCTGCTTGTTGGAAATGTACATCGTTTACTTATAATACTGCCTATAAATTAATAAATATTTAATTTAGTCCAGTCGATAAATATGTATGAGATGCCATTCGATTTTAGTGACATTTTATAGTGACAATTTAATAAAAAAAGGCGTGTGTGTGCGATTCACACACTATAGAAGTGAAACTTCAGTAAATCGACAAAAGAATGAGATGAATATATATTTGTATCTCTTACCTGTCGTTTTTACGTTGCACCCGTTTTGAAATCTAAAGAAGTTTCACTTCAAAAACCAAAAGTTCCGCACGAAAATATTATAAGATACTAGACATTTATCAAAAAGAAAAAGGTTAGTATTTCGCAAATTCATATCTAAAAAATTGTATGGTTATTATTACTTTATTAATAATCACGATACTCTCTACTTATCCTGCTAGGGACTTAGATTAAAGTTTATATGTAAGTCTCCGAAACCGGCGTATTTGTATGAAAAGGGTAATGAATGTAAAGGAAGCCAGACAGGATTGTCAGAAGCGTGAGGTCTAGCACTCTATACTCTCTGCCTACCCCGCAAGGGACTTTGCGTGAAGATATATATGTATGTTTGTAATTTGCAGCAAAAACTGAATGGAATTTCATAAATACGTTATCGATCTAAAAAAAAATACATTATACCAACCACTTTTTGGATCTTGATTAAATTATTACGCAATATAATAGGTACGGATGACGTGACAAACTGAAATAATCCTGAAATAAAGAAAATTCGACTCGTCATCTTTCAGACGAAAAAATCCAAATCGGTCCACTAGCTTAAAAGTTAGATATCACAGACAAACACGCGCGCGCACACACACACACACACAAATACACACACAAACACACACACACACACACACACACACACACATCTTTGATGTTTTTAATCTTAGTGATCTTAGAGTATATTTAATATATTTCTACTTAGTATATTTCCTCGAAGAAATTCCTGCTTATTTGCTATTTTATATCCTTTACTATATCACGTTCTTACTCATGGCAATATGATTGCGCCATGTTAAACTTGTTTTACAAGTAATAAAAAAGAATACGAATAATTTAACAAAAAATGTCATTTGTTTAAATATTTTAGTAGGTGTTGTGAATGATTTAGACTTGACCTGTCGCAAGCAATTTAGATTTGTCTGTAACAAATGGCAGCTCGTGACTAATGCGACGTGAAAACTATCATTGCTATAAAATTGTGTACAATTTTATGCAACTCGTTGATACTGCTTACAATGTAATTGTAAACTTTACTTTATTGAAGTCCGATAAGGATAGTGTCTGAAATATAATGCGAGTACTTGCACCTCGCTGTGAGTATAATAGGCGTTAAAATGTATTTTTTTTACCCACGACGGAACTCTATATCTCTTACTTATATAAAACGACGGGTTGCACTCTGGGAGTGCCGGCAGAAGTAAAAACATGAATGTTAACGTTGTGCATTTTGATATTTTGGAATGGTTAGGGAATAATTTTGCACAAATCGCTTTATTTATTTATTTAATTCTTTATTGTACACAATTTATGAAATAAAACATGGACAGTGATACACAGAAATCCACAAAAGGTGGGCGGGCTTATCTCTTTATCCGCTTTAAATATCAGTATAAAAGTTCTATAATTTATGTGGTAGAATACAATATTAACATGACAACACGAACATTCGCGCAAGCGCCCTGCGCCGTCTTACAAATTTTGGAACATGTCACGTGTATTGACACAAGTTTAGAAGTTTTTACCCATTCCAAAAAAAGTGCACAACACCACTATAGAAGTTTTCACTTCGATAGAATTCCATACTTGCTTACTTATTTACATCCGTATTTCTGTAGATTGTGGTGATACAGAAACGGAGAAAGTTACAGAAAAAAATCAAAAATGTAATAAATTTAAAGCGAAATTCATCAACGGTTTGAGCGCAAAGCTAAAGCATTTTTTATGGGCTTTCTCCTGTTTCCTCCGTTTGCGACCTTCGTAAAATGCTTCTCGATATCTCTAATTCTTCCAATGTTATACTATTAAAGGGATTGTTGAAAAGTTTTGTTTGATCTAGATCAGTTATCACTACAACGTCTAAAGATTGTATAGTACTACTATTTAAATTACGTGCGTCAGTTTTACACTTTTTACTCTTTTTACACTTTATACTTTTAAAATATATACATAAATAAATAAATATAAAAATATTAATAAAAAGCTGACCTAATCTAAATTTAAGCGAAATAATTAATTATGTAATAACAACTCTATAATACATAATCTCCAACTTCTTTAAAATAAATTTGAATTTCTGAAGCTTGACGAATATCGTCGAAGCGCATAATTTAAATAGTACTACAACTACTGGGCGCTACATAAACCAAAAGGCATTTGACGAATGTTTTGGGTCCAAAATTTAAAACAGCTTCGTGGAATGTCGTGCCCTGTAGTTTATGGACTGTAACTGCTCCAACTTAATATGAGTGAAATCATCATTCTTTCTATTTTAGAAAAATCCTCATTCCCTTAGAAACCCACTTGCTGGTGCATTGCAACTTAACCCAACCATCTTCATTCTGTCGATTTAATTACAAGCATTACTTGCTATCATAAAAAAACGCAACTAATATAGGGTTATGTTCTCAGTAAACATCCAAATCTATTTGTTTCAACCAAAATAAGAATAAGTTCAAGGAAAAATACTAGTAGAACTATAACAACCAAAACCGTAATTTAAAACAATTTTTAAAATTATATTAAACATAATAATAAGCAATAGGAACTACTGTGAAGCTGAGAAGCTTATGTTGTATAATTATTGGTTTAAGAAGTCATTCATGGAAACGCGAAAAGAAATCGTAAGAAACACAACAAAATCTGTCGAGTTCCAAATTCCAAGTTTCAGAAATTGTTATTGTTTGAGTAAGTGTTAATTATTAGCTTACATACGAAATTTTAGCTTTCTATGCCTTCAAAAAGTACCATATGAATTTTGATGACCTTCAGTAAGTCAGTGAGGAAATCGGGGGTTTTTAGATTAAATTTTTAATTTATAATAAGTTTACTACAGAAATCAAATCTTGAAAAAAGTTATTCTTCATCGCTACATAGTATAAAACAAAGTCGCTTCCTCTGTCCCTATGTCCCTTTGTATGCTTAAATCTTTAAAACTTCGCAACGGATTTTGATGCGGTTTTTTTAATAAATAAAGTGATTGAAGAGGAAGGTATATATGTATATTTTATGAAGAATCCAAACGAAAATTACGAGGGTTTAAAATAATAACGAAATGCTTAGAAAAAAAGGTGGTTAATTAGTGACCTCGGGCTTCGCTTTGGTCGTCAATCAGATCAATAGATCTTTACAAAATAGTGAACTCCTTTCCAAAAGATTTCTATGAATTTGCATTAATGGAACTATTTTTTAAAGGATTTTTAAGTGGGATTGCTTTAAAGAAGTACTCATTCCGGCAAGTTGGTCTGGTGGGAGCTGGACTGTTTGTTCTAGGCGATGTCGTTACAATATTTGTCAGAAGAACATATCAACTTGCCTTCACGTTTGGTGTTATAAGAGGTAACTAAATCATCTTGAACAATAAATTCTGAGAATTTTCACGCCCATATCTCCGAAGAGATAGTATAGTATAACCATGCGATGCACGACTAGACGAGAACACTAAGTCCCACAATGTGGTACGTGGCAAGCCTATCGCCAACTGGAAAAATATCCAATCCCGTGTTTTTTTTTATGATATTGGAAGGCAAGCAAGCAGACGGATTTCCTGATGGTAAGAAATTCACGCCGCCTAGAGACACCAAAGGTGGTAATGGTGCGTTGCCAACCTGAGGCCGGGATGTTAGGCCTCGAGCAAAAGTAAGTATACCGGCTGCCTTACCCTCCGAACCGGAACACGTCATGATGTTATGGCGGCAGGAATAGGTAAGGCGGTGGTACCAATCCGGGCGAGTCGCTGCTAAGCTCTACCACCTAGTCAGATGTCACGGTGTTAGTGACGGTGAGCCTATGCTCGCCTTTTACAAGCTGCCTGGCAAGAAAGGCAGATGGTCTATTCTACAAAGGAGCCCGGACCAACACGGGGAAAAACAGTACAGTGTACAGTTATTTTTGTAAGACAATTTAAAGTGTACCTAAAATAATTAATAAAAACGATTTTCCTTAATATGTAATTAAATTCTTAAACTACTGTAAACCTAAGTCACTTACGCTACGTTACGCTAAAATACGTAGTTACACAATGTTTTTGGAATGTTAATGTTTATCGCTGGAGTTTTCTAGTTTTATTGTTTACTTGAGCTGGTTATTTATTTGACGATGTTTGATTATTGATTATTTGGTACCGATTCAATAATTTTAAGAAAGTATCCATTGCAACAGTTTCGGTCGGGCTCTATTTTGAAAGTAACACGTAATATTTTTTGTCATAAAATAAGATATGATTTTTCAAAATCAGAAATAATTTTGTTTGCATTTTATTTGCAGAAGTACAAAGTTATGTTAGCGAGCTTAAAAAATGTATAATATCTCAAAAACTGCTGGCTTATTCAAATCAACATCTGTATAAATTTTTAAGAACCATAACGAAGATGAACTAACTAAGAAATATTTTTTCAGGAGCCGGATTTGGGGTGATGATACCCGTCAGTTTTACTGCCTTTAACTGCTACTTTACAAAGAAACGAACTGCTATGATGAGTGCCAATCAGACTTTAAGCAGTTTAGCTTCAATAACATTTCCAATGCTCGTGACTTTCCTTCTAGCTGAATATGGATTTAGATGGACCTTGGCATTGATAACCGCATTAGACTTGCATTTAGTATTTGCAATGCTTGTGATGCATCCAGTTGAATGGCATATGATTGAAGCTCCTGCTAAACTGGACACAGGTTTGTGTTTGTGTCATATATTATATTTTGTTATTAAAGGTTGTTCCAAAAAATTGCGCCCGGATCGGTACTCCTCCTCCAAATGATCACTTTTGCGGTTCAAGGCTTAGCACTGACCTACAGTCGCAGGTTACTTATGCACCATTTACATCGTTAGTTTTAGTAGATTATGTGTTTGCCTACGATTGTCTGAATATCTTACACTTTACTGCATTATTTCATTAGATAATATTTTGGTTGAAGATTCCTTGTTGTAATTTATGTATTATCTAATGAAAGCCCCATTTCTTCAAAAAAATGTTTTAGTGACGGCAAAAAAACATACGAACTGAGAAACAGATCAGAATTATAAACAAAAGGAATCTTCTGTTTATCATTATTTAATAATATTATTATCATTATTTATTTAATGATAATTAAACAAAAGGAATCTTCTGTTTATCATTATTAAATAATATTATTATCATTATTTATTTAATAATGATAAACAGAAGATTCCTTTTGTTTATAATTCTGATCTGTTTCTCAGTTCGTATGTTTTTTTGCCGTCACTAAAACATTTTTTTGAAGAAATGGGGCTTCGACTTAAAAATAAGCATTGTCTTAACAATGTCGCTTAAGAGCAAGCTAACATACCACCGATCCATCCGATGTTATTATCATTTTGACTCCAAAATTAGATTTCGACCACAAATTTGAAATCTATTATATTTTTATGTTTAAGTAAGAATATGCAATGTGAGAATCATAGTTATTAATTAAATTTAAATATTTTAGATTTTTCAGAAGCTAATGACACAAAACCAAAAATTATCGAAATAGGTGAAGAGGCTGAAATGAAAATGCTTAAAGAGGCTGACATAATAGAAGTAAAAACGTCAAGGCGACTTGACTCCTTACCAAAGAGAATTATGTAAGTACGTTACTGTAATTTTTCATCTTAGCGATTTACAAATACTTAATGATAAGATAGTCAGCAAGTTTACAATAATAAATAAACGTTAAAACTTTCTTCTGAATGTACTTACTCGTATTAAAATACACTTACTACTCTTTCAATAAAGTGGCGTAAAAAGATCAATAATATACAAACTGTTTGCTATTTATTAAAAATTTATGGTATCACCTTTACATTGTCTTCCACAGAAACTAATAATCCAACTATCAAAACATATTTTAAACGCTGTTTCTGCAATTGAGTTCTGTTTTCGCTGCGAATTTTTTCATATGTCTTCGACCAATGGAAAACGGGTGACACGAATTAATAACTTTAGTTTATGAAAAAGAAAGCAATCGGCTGGAGCTATGCCTGAATATGATGGTTGCTCCATGGTATTTATTGAGCTTTTGGTCAAAACCGTTTGGCCTTCCGGAAATAATTCCGAGTACATAACATCGCCAAAGGCAAAGAAAACAATCTTCATGACTTTGACTTTTGAATAAGTTTGGCGTAGTTTTGGCGTAGTTTGTGGGCGGAACCCCCACGGGGATCCAAATGGTAGGGCTGATCGCACGGGGTGGCGTGAAGATCGGGGGCGGTGTTAGGGGAGAGCACACCCACCGAATATGACTACGGGAAGGAATTCCCTACCCAATGACCTGGCTGCTGTAGCAGCCAGCGGTTGATACCAAGGTCAAGGGACTACAGCCCCGGCTCCTGCCTCCTTACGGGGGCAAGTCGAAAACTACGAGGCGGCAAGTCACTTGTGTGTTCTCGTTTCTAAGGTGCGGTCGATTCCCTCAGGATGCTTCGGTGTCGAGGCGAAACGTACGTCGAGTGCGATTTGGTGTTTTCTGTGTTGAGTTCTTCGACAATGTTGGCGAATGACGTGACAAGTGGTTTTGTTTCCCGTGTTCGAACTCTATTTGTTATCTGGTCGCGGATGTGGGAGGTGGGAACTTTAGGTAGGATTGTCACATGTGTAGAACGTGACAATTTATATTGTTTCTCGAGTTCTTCCTTTATTCGTGTTCTGGTCGCGGAGGTGTGCGGTGGGAACGTTAGATAGGCTTCTTACACTGCTTACGCGAAATTTGTAAAATAAAGGCTTACTTTACATCTGTTATAATGGATTTCTGCAAAGTAACGCCTGATTCAATAAAATACAGTGAAGAAGTACAAGAATCGATTACGATTCTTAGTTTACGTTCTCCTGACGTATTGATTTTTTTCACTATCCAAATCGGCGATGACCATGATGACTTCTTGGGTTAGCATATTATTGATTTATTCTTTGCGACTCTATAGGGTTTTGCTTGGATAGGGACGTCTGTATTAGTACGGATCTTATGCTCAGTTGTTGATATATAAGTAAGTTTGTCATACATTAATACGTAGAAAACATCAGAGAAGCTGTTGGAGTAAATATCAAAAAGGTCTTTAAAATCTTCTTTGTAAAGATGGGATACTATTAGTTGTTTCAAGACTTGGCGTGTTCTATTGTCGACGTTTGGTGAAAATGATAATAAATTACTATGCGTTTCGTATTTGTTAGTATCTAAAGTTTTTATGTTTAAATTAGTAATAACCGTTGTTGATTTGTCAGATGTGTTTACGAATGCTATGTTGACATTTTTATTTTCTTTAAACTTGTGCTATACTATTTGTGATCAAAAGTGTTTTGGAAATGTGTTAATCTAGAATTACACCTACTTTGTTATCAGGGTTGCTTACGGTGCACTCGATAACGAAAAAAAAGTGAACTATTTTGTTGCTGGCTCTTAGAGTGTATTTGAGTAGCCTCCTGATGAGCAACAAATTTCAAACACTCTTTATTACCAGGAAAGCCAAACTCAAGATAGCAAGAATGAAGAAGATAAAAAAATATTTTTAAATCGGCCAACCGGTTTCAACTATTTTGTTGCTTGAGTATTAGTTGTGTTTGAGTAGCTTTTTGATGAGAAACAAATTCAGAATACTCTTTACTGCAGAAAAAAAACAGTTTCAAGATAGCAAGAAGAGAGTGAATTTAAAATAAATAAAAATCGGCCGATCAAGGTGAACTATTTTGTTGCTGATACTCAAAGTGTATTTGAGTAGCCTCCTGATAAACTACAAATTCAGAATACTGTTTACTCCAGAAAAAAAAACAGTTTCAATATAGCAAGAGAGAAAATTAAAAAAAAAATATTATAAATCGGCTGATTAAATAGAACTATTTCGGTCGATCTGTTTCAACTATTTTTTCGCTGTAATCCAAATGTATTTGAGTAGCCTCCTGATCGGCAACAAATTCAGAATACTCTTTAATCAAGAAAAAACCCGTTTCAAGATAGCAAGAAGAGAGATAAAAAAAATCGGCCGATTAAAGTGAAGTATTTTTTTGCTGGTTCTGAGAGTGTATTGGAGTAGCCTCCTGATGAGCAACAAATTTTGCACACTTTGTATTTCCAGGAAATCCAATCTCAAGATAGCAAGAGTAAAGAAAATGAAACAAATTTAAAAAAATCGGCTGATCTGTTTCAACTATTTTGTCGCTGACACTCAAAGTGTATTTGAGTAGCCTCTTGATGAGCTACAAATTCAGAATACTGTTTACTCCAGAAGAAAACCCGTTTCAAGATAGCAAGAAGAGAGAGAATTTAAAAAAAAGTCGGCCGATCAAGGTGAACTATTTTGTTGCTGGTTCTTAGAGTGTATTTGAGTAGCCTCCTGATGAGCAACACATTCAGAAGAACACTCTGTATTTTAAAAGAAACCGGTTTCAAGATAGCAAGATCAGAAAAAGTTAAAAAAAAATGTATTAAAATTTGTTTGCAATATCTAAGATTTTGCAACAAAATAGCAACTAAATCTCCTGTTAAGATCAAAGAAAAATAATATAATTCACTAAGTTACCTTGCTACCTTTATATCACGATAGCATTATTTGCGATTTCTAGGGAGTGTCACAAGCAACAAAATCGTTGTTTTGGCAACTAATTAGCAACTATTTAGCTACAAGTTAATGTATTATTTTTCGCAATTTTGCTGGTTCCGCCAACTAGCCTGATAGGGCTCCTCATACTTTTAATGAACTTACTGATAAACCAGTATTTACAAAAAGGACAAAAGTCGTTCTGATACTTATTTCTATGTTACTGTGTATTTCGTATATTTTAATAACTATAAGTTATCAGGTGTTGCATATGAGGAACATACGTCGGAGTTGGTTTGTTCACGACAGCTGGTGATACTACGAGTAAGTTGTGGAATTCAGTATTGCAATTGACGTTAGGAAGAGCGGGATTTGAAAATCTAGTTTTGCCAATGTTAGGTTTGATAACGACATAATTAGCTTAAGTTTTAACGGACCTCGTAGATAAGTCAGCATTGGATACGTTAGATTTGTATAGGTTGGTCAACGTCGGATATAGTAGATTTAGTAGTGAAGTCGACGTTAGATACAGTGGATTTAGATTAAGCTGAATTAGTGTGTTTGGAGTTTGATTTTTTATAGATACAATTTCTAGAGCAATACCGACCGAGAAATTTTACGCGTTTAAATAACCAGGATTATTGATTTCGTCTATTCCTTTCTGATGATGATGAGGTGATCTTTTCATTGTAACCCTTGTAGGTTTTTTATATTGAGTTATACTGTCCACTTCAGACAACTTTTTCACAGGATTTTTACACTGACTTATAGAGTCTTGCAAGATTTGGTAAACGTATCCGAGTAGGGGATGATTGTTATCCCACTGCTGCAGCGGTGTAACAAATGCATGCAGCGCGTTGCATTCAGACAACTTCTTCACAGGGGTTTTACACTGAGTAACAGAGTTTTGCAAAATTTGGTAAACATATCCGAGTACGGAATGATTGTTATCCTACCGCTGCAGCGGTTATATGGGGTTGGGAAATGGTTTCTTTAAAAAAGAACTTTATTCGCTAAAGAGAACAATATACATTTAATTAAGAATAGAAATACTAATAAGGGACCAACCCGTACGTACTCTGAATGGGAACTGAGGTTTCTCACTAATAAAGCCTCCCATATACCAATGTACTTTGCTCATCGAGCACATTGAGGATGTTCGTCAACTTCTCTGCTTATATCCCCTAGGTATATAAAATTAAAATAAAATTACCTAATTTTGCTAATACCTTTTTTTTGTTAGTCATAATCAGGATCAGGATCTTATTAAAAGAAAAACCAAGAAAACTGCGGCGAAAATGAGAAAAACAGTGCTTTGATAAAAAAAATCGTTAGTAGCTGCTAATGTCAAGTGATACGAAGTTCGCCGGGTTGGCTAGTTTGAAAATAAATTCAAAAACAGTGAGATCCAACACGCATCACACCATTTTAAGAAATCGGTCCTTAAGTTAGGGCTTAAGATATTTTACTTTTTAGTTTGTACATAATTTGAACATATGTATTTTTTTTTTTCAGAAAAGTAATATACAAAAATGTAGAGTTAGATCTATTGAAAGACCCTAGATTTTTAGTTACACTAATTGGATTAGGATTTGCTTTCGTGTCGGACGTGACTTACTTGGCTATGGAGCCAATGCTGTTGTTTTCATATGGATATACGAAGGTATTTACGTCAATATTACTTTAATTGCCATCTATTTGCTTTCTTATTTCCTTTAATTTAACATCGTTATTTGATACTGTCATATTCCATATTTGAAATCGGTTTTGTCATTACACATACCTTAATATCTTCCCCGTGTTGGTCCGGGCTCCTTTGCATAATAGACCATCTGACTTCCTGCCAGGCAGCTCGTAAAATGCGAGCATAGGCTTACCGTCCCTAAAACCGTGACTTCTGTCTAGGTGGTATAGAGCTTCGCCACCACTCACCCAGATTGGTACCACCGCCTTATCTATTCCTGTCGCCATAATGTCATAACGTGTTCCGGTTTGGAGGGTAAGGTAGCCAGTAAACTTACTTTTGCTCGGTGTCTCTCTCTTTCCATCAGGAGGATTTCTTACCATCAGGAAATCCGTCTGCTTATTTGCCTTCCAATATTATTCCAATTTAATTTTATTAAAAAAAGCTTTTGGTAACATCAAACGTGCTTTTAAGCGATGATTGTATAAATGACAATAAAAGATCTGTCTGCTTGTGCATTACTATTAATTAGAAAAGCTCTGATTCCACAAAATAATACAAAAATGGACATTGCGGTTATTAAATACGAATTTAAGATCCTTATGTTATTTAAAAATTCACATATATCCAAAAAACCACTTTGAATTTGCATTCATCTGCAACATGAATAACAAAATCAAACAGAATATGCATTTGTCAACAGCATGACCAACAAAATCACTTTCACACGTAACCAGCGTGATTATTTTCTTCCATGTCCTAAACTTAAGAATATTTGAATTTTTTTTATGACATTGGAACGCAAACAAGCAGACGGATTTCCTGGTGACAAGAAATTCCCGCCGTCTAGAGACACCAAATGTGGTAATGGTGCGTTGCCAACCAGAAGCCGGGATGTTAGGCTTCGAGCAAAAGTAAGTTTACCGGCTACCTTACCCTCCGAACGGGAACACGTCATGACGTTATGGCGGCAGGAATAGGTAAGGCGATGGTACCAATCCGGGTGAGTCGCTACGAAACTCTACCACCTAGTCAGATATTACGGTGTTAGTGACGGCAAGCCTATGCTCGCCTTTTACGAGCTGCCTGGCACAGGAAGGCAGATGGTCAATTCTTCAAAGAAGCACGGACCAACACGGGGTTAAAGTTTAAGATAAATAGATAAATTAAGTATAAGAATAGATTACAGAAGGAAATATTGTTTATCCCGATAAATCCACGATTTCCTGCGGATTATCAAAAAAAACTATGCGGATGATGCAGCGGCATGTAACCAATTATTTTGTCACCTTATTAGAGTCAACGTTCGGCTTAAGAGTATAATTGTAATAGGTAGAATAAAATAATATAGTTTTGAAAATAACAGTTTCAGGTAGCCACATGTGTGATGGTTGGGGCCATAGCGGATCTTCTGGCTAGATTCAGTCTAGCTGTCATTACATATTTTTATACTATAGACAGTAAGATTATATTTTTTACGGGGACTTGCATAACTACAGTACTCCGCTTAGGTAAGATCTTAGGTTTCTTTATGTTGCATTAGATGGATAAAAAATCTAATGGAGCTCAATTCTTAACAAATGAAAAACTACTAATAATGACTTAGGGGCCTTCAAGAAAAGAGCGTACTCATTTCTTAAAGGTCGACAAAGCATCTGTGATACTCCGGGTGTTGCGGATGTCCGTGGATGGCGGTGATCACTTTCCATCCTCACTTGCTCGTTTGCCTCCTCTTGTATAAAAAAAATTACGTTAATACAAAAAGTTGCTTTGTGAATTATGATCTAAATATGTAGATACTCTCATCTAAGGTTTCTTATTCTTTGGCTGTAAGGATCGTTGCATAAATTACGCACATCACTACTTTACCTGTTTATATAGATGTGTTATTGCGAATACTGATAAGGATATTTATGCAAGAGTGAATATCTTTCGAGAATTGTAATATGTATAGCTGAACTGTCGAATGTTGACATCCGCGATGCTCTCTTTGTTTATATAAATGTTGTAATTCTTGTACGGAACTAGAAGTGTGTTCTGCCTCGCGCACAGACAGTTTATAAACTAGTTGAACGACAAATCTATATATTAATACGTGATGCCAAAACTTCGGACCCCTTTTTTACAAAAATTGCGCAGACGCAGGAACATAGAATTTGGCACACTTATAGTATATGTGTAGGAGAAGTGTAGAACGCTAATATTTTTCAATAATAATGCTTATTAAGTACATCAAGTCAATAAATAAAACATTACCCACACTACCATGCATTTGACACACACAAACAAATATATTGACGATAACGATAAAAGATCACAGAAGGCGCACTAAAACGTTTGGAAACAAAGTAGTTGGTCTTGAGAAATGAAGAGGGCGTTCTTATCAACAAAGTATTAATATTTATTATGGTCGAATTTCTACCAACGGGCGACCACTAGTCCGAATAAATTCGTTAAAATGTAACAGAAGACAGAAGTGTTTCATGCATATTGCGCGCATGCAATGTACTTTGTGGTTGTAATTATACATTCGTATGAGACGGTGGGGTTCCTCATTTCGGCGTAGGCATTAGACAATCTATACCAACGTAAACCAAATTAAGGATGTTCAATTCATTACCCATCTCTTAGTATCCATGCGTTTCGTCGAGATGGTAATTAATAATTAATAATAGGCCTTTACAAATAATCTTAAAAATAAATGATTTAACACAAACCGCAAATCTGTAATTAATGATTTATTCATTACTAGCTGAAATGACAGACGTTATCCTGTCTTATCTATAAATATTGAATTAATGTATTATATTTACAAAACAAATTCATTCATAACTACGTTCTCCTGACAACTAAGTATTACAACAAAAAAGAATTAGCAAAATTATTGCATCCGATCACACGTGATTCTAAAACAAAAAAAACGGACTTCCGGTATAAGTGATAATTTGTGTTGCTAGTCCTTAGAAAATTAAAGAAAGATAACAACTTTTGATTTTGTTTTTAATTGGAGATTGCCACAAAGCTTATGAGTTCGTCTAGCATAATATTTGCAGACGCTTTTCTTCATGTAGTTATGGCAGAATTCACTAATGTACAATCCTCAAGTCTCAAAAACTATTTCGTAATTTAGATTGCCAAATTATTGAATAAGTATAATCAGTCCTATTAGAAGGCCTAATCCTGCAACGTCTCGCATAAATTAGTATTACCTATTTTTATTTCTATTGCCAGAATGTCAGTGCTTGCCACTGTTGAGTTTTAGTTTTGAAATTAAATAGCTGCTAAGTTCACAAACACAAGAGACTACAAATAAGCGACACACTCTTTGGTGTGTGATTTATTTTCCACTAAAAATTGTTTTTCATATTTTTAAATGAAGAAGCTTTTGTACTATTAACTTAAAATATGAGTATTTTTTAGCCCGGATAATGTTGTAAACAGCAAAACCAGTAGGCTATTCCAATAATAATAAATAATTAGTAATACTTAAAAAAAGTGTTTCTTCATTAAAAAATATGAATGTTTGGAAGTTTTACTAAGTGCTGACGATAGAAAATATCAAATATATATAGCTCAAATAGATATAGAGAGCTAAATCTTCTGATCGAGAAATCTTTTTTGCTCTCTTTTGTATCCTGTAAGTAACCGACACATAATATTTTAACATCTGTTTTCAGCACTAGTGGCGTCAGACAACCTTACCTTTATCTTCGCAATAACGGCGATATCTGGCTTAGTCAGGTGTTCCGTCCAAGTGATGTTTCCACTGGTTCTGGTCGCCGCAGCACCAGACCGCTTTCCGGCTGCTTTAGCCTTACACATCATATTCTCTGGATTCTTGATGTTTGTGGCCGATCCATTGATAGGTAAGACGAGAGATTTAAAATATAAAGTAAATACAGTAAATGCCTTATTCTCGAATCCTTGAAGGGGTAGGGAGTAGGGGTAGGTACAAGGACACCCAAGATTAGGTGGTTACTTAGTTGTTGTAGGTTGCAAACCTATCGGCAACCTTATCGGCACTTATTCAAACCCAGCTCGCGATTTTTTTTTACTGGAAAGTTGAAAAAACATTTTGAGTCGTTCGACCAGGGAGCCAAACCTAAACTATGTGACGATAATAATGCCATCAACGAACCACTAGGCTACAGAACTGATAAAATGTGTACATTTGTGACATTCGTCAAATCTTGAAAATTTACTAAATTTTTTTTAAAAGTTAATTAGAATCGAAATAGATTTATCTCTAATAGATCTACTTTTTACATGAACTTGTAATTTACCTTTACTTACCTCTTCCATTAAAACTTTAACCTATATTGGTTTAGGATCTCTAATTAGAAAAAAACAACTCAAGAGGCTAACTGGTTAAAGAGGTCGTTTCTGATAAGACCACTTGTTCTGGAAGTAGAGTGCTGAGTAGTAACTTTCTAAACGCACTGTATCGTCAATTGATGTTCCGGTGCGGAGAGTAGGGTACCCGCAGACAAAAGTAAAAATGTACCAGCTAACCTGTAACATCTAAGGTGTCTATAGGCCCCGGCTGCCTCTTCGATTAGGAGCTCTATGGAGGATATGCTTGTTCCTGCCTTGGCATATAATAATATACGTAATGTTCGTAACGTTGGTATCCTATACGAAGTATTTATGTTTATTAGTATAAATGTAATAGGTCATTCAAAATTAAAATATTAATAAATAAGTTTTCAATGCGCACCATCTAATGATATTTCCAAAACAGTTAGGATTAACTGGTGGCATTAGACAATGCCTGCATTAAGTCTAACTTTTTTTAATGGCATTTGTCACCATGCTATAAGTCTTACTTTTACTTTCCACTGTGGTGCATTCATTTAAAATAAATAAATAAAATAAATAACTAAACTGTGTACCTAATACGGTCACTTATGTAGTTCAAGTTTAGTATTTCACGATGTGTGATACTGCGTTGTATGATAGCTCTGAAATTTCACATAAAGTGTTATTTTAATGAATTCAGATAAATCGTGTTTTTTAATCAGCGTCCTTATGCTACATTTATATTAAAGCGTAATTTTCTGCATTCCCTGTAATTTACTTTGCATTTCACTTTTCTTGTAAGTTTTAAATACAAATACTTATAATTAAAACAAGCTTCTGCTTTTAGAATGTTTTATGACGTCTAGTGTTAGTTGCATTTTTATATTTTTGAGAGCACTATTGTACTTACTTTTGGGTTGCCTAAAAGAGATCGCTGACTTCGCGATAAGACCGCCTACGTGTATCTTCTTAGTTTAAGTTATTTTGATGTATTTGTTATTTCTCTGTATCTCGTGCACGATAAGGGGCTATTGTATTGTAAATTAATTAAAATCTGGTCTTGCGGTCCAAGTGTTGGACTTGACGTCATGAGGTCTCGATACCCGGGTCGGGCAACAACCTAACAAAAAAAAACCATGTGGTTTTCCAATTTTCTAATAAAACTTGCCATCTATCACAATGTGGGACATACTGTCTTCGGCTAGTCGTGGGTGACCTGGTTATGCTTCTATATCTTCGAGGATACTTTCGTGAAAGTACTTTTACTTTATTGAATTAAATCAAACTCCATAAATTGTTTAAAAGTTAATTAAATTTTCATATTTTAAATTGTAGAAACACTTATACTGTTTTACGTATCACATATATTTTATTGTTTTATAAATAGCCTACCGGTTTCGCTTATGACAGCATCATAAAGTACCAAAATAATAAAGTATAAGTGATACGTAAAACAGTACAAGTGTTTCTTCATTTAAATATATGAATATTTGGAAGTTTTACCAAGCGCCGACGATGGAAAATATCAAATTAACAATTTTTTTTTTCAGGTGTAATTTTTAACATCACTGGAAGTTACGTCTACTGTTTCTTCGCGATGAGTGTCTGCTGTCTGATTTGTATTGTGCTATGGACACTTGATTACATATTCAGTAGAAAAACATTTTGACGAGGACTAGAAAACAATCTCTAAGCTATGAACAATAAATAGTAGACAAATTTGTTTTATAATACTGTTAATTAATGTTCCAACTTTTGCCATTATCCTTAGGTAAGTTGTCGTAAACATATTTAACTAATATACAGTGCCTATAAATAGATTTAAGAGAAAATAGCTAAGTAGATAACCAGTGTTTTAATATAATATGCATGCGTAAGAAATTCCACTGATACAAAGAGTGTTTGATTGGCTATAACGTTAAAACTTAGAATAAACAATAGCTATATAAAATCATATGTTTTAATAATTAAAATAAAATGTAATTAGATTTATAGTTTAAACCAAGATCATGAAATTTTTCAACAATTATTATCATCAAGTACTTCAGAAGTATCAAACATAATCGCAAATTACATTGAATAGAATAAACATAAAAAATAAAAACAAAAGAAAAAAGCAAGATCAGCATCTTGCCCAGGTACGAATCCACCGCCTTACTTATTCCTGTCGTCATAGTGATTGTCATAGTTCGGTTTTTTTGTTTATTAGGTCTACAAAACTGAGATATAACTTTCATTATACATATCAAATTAATCATTATGAATTAAAAAATAAGCTGACCTCTTCTAGATGTAAACACAGCATGCTAATAAATGGATGACAAATGGTTTGAAGTGATTCCGGTCATAGGTCAGTGACACACCTATGACATCGATGGTGTCTAGGCTACGGGTGTCTCTTACCATCAGGAGAGCCGTGTAATTGTTCGCTTACTTTATGAACTAAGATTTCTAGACATTGATTGAGTTAGGGTTGAACAAAAAATTTTTCAATCACAGTTCCAATTGTCAGATCACTTGTCAGATACTTTAATAAAAACCTGATTTTCAGTATCCAATATTACATATTTTAATTTTAACTAATCTTTCAAATAAAGTTAGATTGACTGATAGATAATGCGATGTAGCATTAAGTCTTCACTTCAAGTCACTTTAGCGCCTGAATTTTAAATAAATATATAATGAATAAATTTTATTAAACAAACAACATGACATTCCTACACAATAAGTTTTAATACACATAAGATTTATTACGTCGCCATGTTTTAATCTTTATTGCGACATTATTAGTTTTAAGTTTTGATATTTAATGTCTTTATACTTAAGAAAGATTGTTGTAATGAGATGATTGTATGTGTATTTTAAACATTGATGTTAGGTAACAGAGAAATTAACGTGATTAATTAACGTGACAGGTTGTCAGTTTTGCGTGTACTGTCTTTTGTAATTGTAGTAACCCCGGATATCATAATAAGCTTTAGTAGAAATTAAAATTAAAAATTACCAACAAAATAGATGTATGTGTTCATCGCATATATGTCCCACATTCCAGGATAACAATCTGAGCCTACTTGTAACGAGTGTCACCTCGTTGCGGTTAAAATTTACAAATCAACTTTTACTTATTTCGAATTATATTTTTAAGAGAGTCGATAAGACACAACTCCCCAATTCCTGCCATTATTAATCAGCTTATTTGTTCCGATTTTTATAATAATAGCTACACGCGGCAAGCGTATTGACAAATGAGTAGCTTCATTAGCATTGTCACCATTTTCTCCATTTAGGATATAGCTGAGATTGATTCTCGGGACGTCAAAATAGACTGGAAGGCCGTCGTCGATTGTCCAAAGTTACGCGAAAATAATAACTTTAATAAAGCTTATCAGTTTGCATGTTTATGTCAGGTTATAGCTGTATAAAACAAAAACCTGTGTACTTACCGTAAAAAAAAAGCTTATCGACTTTAAACATAACTGTAGAAATTTTAAAACTATTTAAACTTAACTATTTAAAGTAAACGTCGTATTATTGTGTTCGGTGTTGTATACGTAAAGCTATAATATCATTATCAATGTTATGATCAAATTTTATATTTGGTCGTTAACTTATTGAGCAGCAAATTTTTTTTTTGGTTTACTTTACGCTAATAAAATAGCTTCCATCATCTAGACAATTTAGTCAATCGGACAGGTTCCGACCATTCGGGTTTCTTTTATTGCCTACCAAATGTAATAATTATTTTTTAACTAAAGGATTTTTTATGTTTTTTCACTGTTTATAATTGACTCAAATCTGACAGGTTCTATTTAGGTCAGTCAGTTTTCTTAATGTATTTTAGGTTAGCTTAATTGTTTTATGAGCGTCGTAGGCACTAGATGAGGTAAATCAATCTTAAATTTGAGATAATAATAAATAAACATGTAGGTGACGTAAATTTCCAATTTTCAGTGTAAAAAAATGTAATAATAATTAAAAGTAATAATAACAAAACAAAAAAATATTTTTTATTAAAAACAATTTGTTAAATAAAGTACACATAGTTATGATCTATTTAAACATTTTTAGTTCAAGGCATACTTATGGGAACTCTTTTCCTCGGTTCGATTTGTACCCGGAAACCGTCATGACGCTTGAGTATGATGTCTCCTTGTAACTGGAATTGATCTTCCGTAATATTGGATACCATTTTGTAGTTTCGTAAAATTGTGGAGAGCAAAATTTTTAATTTCAACAATGCGTATTTGCGTCCTAAAACAAAAAAATAAAAAAATTAGAGCATATAATTAAACTCTGTTTGCCATAAATTGAATGATGCAAATTTTAAGTGTTTTTTTACAAATTTGCTTATTAACATTTTAAAATCGTTGTGTTTAAATAACAAAAATAAAGTTTTATCAAATGCCAACGACGCCATAAAAAATGCCAATAACTTGGTTCATGTTATGCGATGAATGATTGCTGAAAAAGCCAATACCATTTTATTTATGTTTCTCTAATTTTAGTTTTATTAATGAGATTGACCTTTATGTTATCATATTATTAAACCTATTTACTTGCCATTGTAAACGTTAAGTATAAAAATTATGTAGCATTATGTTATTTGTTAAAGAAAATAATAACATTGTTGTATTTGATGTTATCTTTCTGCCATTGTAAGCATTTTACTTAATGTTATGTTTATGTTTAAATATAAATTGTTAAAATTAAGATAAATTGATGACTATAAGTTGTATTATTTTCAAAATAAACTTGTTCAGGTCTCCTGTAACTTACTGATAATTTCACCGTGCTTGTCCGCTATGTTAAAACATAAACAATATCCAAATCCTACTCATTCCGAACCCTCCTTCTCACAAAGCTGCGATTACCTGATTACATTTTTATAAGAGAAAAAATCTTGTCACACGTGCCTTTCGAAATCAATTCAGTGTCAGCCCGGAGTTGACTATAGGTAACAAGCTAAACTGTGACATACAGTGGCGTGGGCAAAGTGGGCCTTCGCCCAACGCCTCTCACCTAAATGGGCCTCGCACTACATGTTTTAAAATATTTTTTTATTGATAAATTAAATAAAATACTGAAAAATATTTGCCCCACTCTTCTGTATCTGAAATACAAACTAATTATATAAGTGTAAAATAAAGTTTTGGGGGTTGCTTTTGTAAACGTACGGAAAGGGGCCTCGCCGATGCGACTTTACCCACGTATATATTAAGCCCACGCTACGCCACTGGTCACATATGTCCCTTATTTAAAAAAAAAGCAAATGAATGTCATGATGGTAAGGGATACTCGCCGTCTGTAGACACTAAAGATGTTAAGGGTATGTTGCCTTTGAGGATGGGACATAAAACCGCAAGACATTTTGATTGACGTGACATTTAACTGTCTTACTAACAGGAACAGGATAATGATAAGTACACTAGGTCCTCCTCTCTTTCTCCTAGATATACACTATTTGCTGAGCAATATACAAAATGACTGTGCACTGTTGATACTTTTGGTGTAGTCCCAGACAGCTAACACAGCAGTAGGTACTTACCAAAATACCCTAAATTAGAGAGTAAATATAGAATTCGACTGGCACAACAATTGAACTACAAATGTATTAAAATTAATACAATTTTAAAGTTATACGATCGACCTCTATATTATATTTTTTAAGTTTAGTAGTGTTAGTCTGTGTAAAAAATATTTACGCCATTTCTGAACTGATCTTATTTTGTTTTTAAAAAAAGTTACACCTTTCGAGATTTTCCCATTGTTACCAAGTCTGGATGAAATCTCAGAGAAATCCAGGGTATACCTACTTTTGTGCACAGAAATGATTTACTTCTTGGAATCGAAATCGGTTTTTTGCAGTTTTACCGCAACTAAATATGAAATGAATAGACTCACCTACGCAGCTCCTAGGTCCAGCGCTGAATGGTATATAGCTGTAATAATGTCTATTAGATGTGTTCTCGGGTAAAAAGTTGTCTGGGTCGAAAACTTCGGGGTTTTTGAAGTATTTTGGATGTCTATGAATTTTGTATGTGCCTATCACTACAGTGGCCCCAGCCGGCAGCACGTAGTCCTTTGAAACTGAAATCCAAAAGTATTTTAATTTTTAAGGGAAAGTAAGCAAACCGATTTACGATTTAGAAATACACGTTGCGGGTCGACTGACGTTTACACACCATTGACGTTACAGGTGTTTTACCAGGACAAGTTTAAATTATTATTCTTATTTAAAGATTTGGAATTAAGGATGTTCGTATTGTGCAAATATAAAAAGATACTAACCAAAAAATTACCAAAATTTTGTTTTACTTTCAAAAGTTATCTTTGGTATGTTAAGCTCCGGGTTTACGTGAACAAGTTTCCCGGATATTCTACTCTCCGAACCAGTGAATTATAATTTTTTAACACTGCTTTTTTAAGGACCTAATTGGTAGGGAAACACATTAATACAAACATATTATCTTCACGCCAAGTCCCTTATAGGTCGGTATAGTGCAAAATTTTATGGCCCTTGTAGTCCTGCCTGGCTTCCTCCACATTATTTACTCTTTGCAAACATACGCTCCTGTTTCAGAGACTCTTGTCATCACCCTCGGATAAAACCCAAGCGGTTTGATCCTGGAATATTAATCTGTGTCTCCCCGGGTACCGGGTACGGTACCTGCATCCATCCACATCGCATTGTTTATTTGTTTTGTCAATCATTATTCTGTCATTCTTTTTACATGTTTCCCGAAAAAACGGAGCTTGCCCTTTCTCATCGGAAACCATTTGTACTTTCGATCCGGAATTTACTTGGTAAAAACAAATAGAAATGTTTCTATAAGGTAAAAAATACGTCTATAGATATAAAAATAAGTTATTGCAACTTCAGAATCCAAACCAGAATAAGATAGTGGCAAGCACAGATTAGGGAGACCAAAGTAACGCGTTGCAACACAATACTATACCACCAGTGGACTTGGTGGTAATGACTTATTTAACCTTTGCTCTTCCCGATCAATACGGAGGAAAATCAGGTTACATGATATGGTTATTATGGGGGCAGATTACTCCTTAATGATGCTGATAACTCCACTAGTAAGTGCATTCAGTCATAAGTATCTTCACGCCATATCCCCGAATGCATATCCCCATATGCCTACCACGGCAGAGGGACAACCAGGGCACCCACTACTAGCCGGAGACATTAAGTTCCACAATGTGATAGGTGGTAAGCCTATCGCCAATCGGGCACATATCCAATCTCGAGCAACATTTTTTATATTAGAAAATTGGAAAACCTGAATTTTCTTTTTGTTGCCCGACCCGGCATTTGAACCTGAGATCTCATGCAGTCAAGTCCAACACCTGAACCGCTAGACCACAGAGGCGATATAGGCGATATGCATTCAGTCATACAGTCCTAATTAGATGGTAGACTGCTTTGAATCAGTTTACGAAAAATAGTACCATTGCCCTAACGTCATTGCTTACCATTGACATGTTCTGATTTGGAGAATATAATAGTCGATTAACTTGCGTAAGTGGCCAAGGGCTTAGAAGTAAGGTAGCGACGGCCTGCTATATCTTTTCCGACTGTAGACAAAGGTTGTCTCTTACCATTAGGAGACCCACTGTTTGTTAGTTATCGTATAACAATAAAACAATTCTTGACAATTTTTAATCAATGGGTCGGATACCCAGACACACGGTCATTTACATTCATCATATGAAGCCTGCCCCTTTCAGAATTCAAACCTGAGCCTCACGGATGATTGGTGGACTTAGAGGTGTACGCTAACCGTTGAAAAGAGGCGGTTGGATTTATTGCGGCTATTAAATGGCTTCTCTTGGACTGAATAATTATAAACTATATCTAGAAGTTAAAAACGACTGGCTTTGATTGGTAACACGGCCTTACTTACCTACTGCTGTTGCCATATCAGTGTTCGTCTTTCTCACATTCCTTCTTAAGTCAACGTTTTTTACTATAAAAAATCCTAATTTCTGATTGATAAACTTTGATTAAATCTTTGATGTCTTTAAACGGGTATGTTTTTTAGCATCAGATTTTTTTAGTCTGAATAAAAATAATTTACAAAAAGTAAAGTTACCTATTTTGACATCTTGTGTAAGTTTTCTTGCAATGATAGGTACAGGGGGGAACATTCGTAATGATTCAAAAATGACTCTCTCCAGATATTTCATTTGTAGAGTATCCTCAAACGTGGCAGGGCGGTCCGAGTCCCCGAATATATCGTAAAGTTCATTGTACACTTTGGCCTGTATGTCCTGGTGGACACCCAGTAGACAGAGAGTGAAACTCGACCCAGCTGCTGTTGTGTCGTGTCCCTGCAAAAGTTTCTAGTAATTTTAAGAACAAAATATTTTGCGGTAAGCAGGACATAAAGACGTATTACGTTTTAAGTTGTGACAGCATCACGTGACCATGACGACGTGATTACTTATCGATATTCGTCTCAAAAATAACATAATCTTAAAAATATCATCTTCACACCCGTATCGCAAAAGAAGTGGTCTGAGGCTTTTGCCTCGTATAATAGTTTTCTATTGCACCCATAATTAGCCGAAGGTACTTGGTTCTACAATGCAATAGCTTATGGCTAACCGGCCTCCTATCCAATTCCGGCCAAAGTATTTTTATAAGAAATTGGAGACTCATTTTGAGTTGCCCGACTCGGGAATTGAAACCGACAGCTCCTGTAGTCAACGCCGGCTAGGCTAAATGTACATACATACATATCTTCACGCCAAGTGCCTTACGGGGTAGGCAGAGAATATCGAGTGCCAGACCTCACGACCCTGACAAACCTGTCTTGCCTCCTTCACATTCATTACCCTTTTCATACAAACACGCCGGTTTCGGAGACTCTTGACACCACCCTCGGCTAATATCCGATTGATCTGATCGTGAAATGTCAGCCTTGGTCTCCCCGGGTACCTACATCCATCCACATTCGCATTGTATATCTGCTTTGTCAATCTTTCATCTGTCATTCTTTCCACATGACCGAACCAGCGGAGCATGCCCTCTCGCATTTTAACACCAACACTTTCTTTGTATATAATATAGTAATTATTTTTACAATTAGTATCTGCTCGCACTTCAACATTTTAGAAAAAGAGAGACACAGAGTGCCATAATTTTTCAAACGTTACCACTTACTTGTTTTCGTCTTTCAAATATTTATAAAAATCTAAATGAGTATGTGTACCTCAAACATGATGGTGTCGACTTCTTCTTTTATCTCATGATCAGAAATGTTATTGGTTCCATTTTGTGCTGACTCCAACATGAGGTCCAAAAATGCAAGTCGTTTTTTTTCACCTATTTAAAAAATACAAAGTTCAATGAAAAATACAACTAAAGTTGTACATGCATTTTTTTTAAAACAATGTATGTTGAAGAAAACCATAACCGAGGGTAATTAAAATTTTTGTCGGTATGTGTGTTTCTTAGGAAAAACGAACATTTAGCAGACGGATAAAGGATTTTTACCAAATTTTGAGTAGCAGCAGCTTGTATTGACAATATTGTAACTAGACACACGGCAGTATGTCTGCCAAGTTCGAGCAAAACAAAAGTGACACACCGGCCGTGTGTTATATTACACGAACCATTTCGGGCCAATTTCGACCCCACTTTAACTCAAAATCCATTTTATCTACGCATATGAAATTTCTAGTATCTATTGAAACCTCTTTACTTATCTAAAATACTTAATTTCATTAATATACCTATTGTAGTTCTTGAGATATTGACGTCAGAAAATCGCTATTTTTACTATACACTCACTGACTGACTGACTCACTCATCAAAAACCTAGACTACTTCCAATGGTCGTATTGGCTAGATATTTGGCATGAAGGTATGTCTTTAGGTCAAGGTTAAGGTGAAAAATCTGAAAATGGCCGAGTGTGTTTTTATATATTTTTATTTTGTTATGAACCTACTAAACGCTATGTGTCAAGTTTATAATTTTTTATTAAAACTTGCCAAGTAACATCATTAAAAAGTACAGAGAAAAATAAAAAATGTTATCAAGAAACTGCTGAAAAAACAGGTTTGCGTTCCTGTAAGTATTAGAATTTTAGGTGTTTAATATGATATTTATTCAGAATCTACTTTTCAACCTACGGAAAATCAAGTATGCATTCCTGTAACTATTTTTAACTGAGGTATTTGTATGGAACTTGGTACTTATTTTGATCTCACTTCTTTTATAGGCGAAACATTTCCATATTATCGAACTTGGCAGCCTTTCACATTTATGTTTTGGGTGGAATACTGTTTACTTAGGGTAAGTCTTTGTCCACTATCAACCACGAAAAGTCACTTCAATGTGTGTAAAAACTTCAGGCAAAAACTAAAGGACGGTAAATATAAAGTCTTAGTAAACTCCCCACTTTATTACGTACTGTGAAAAATAAAGAACGTATTTCAATTTGCTCACTACTTGGTAGACTTTTGGACTTCTGGAACTTTAATTATAAATAGAAGCAATACCTGGTACTATTTTTTTCTAATTTTACTTATTTACTGTTGATCTGCTGCGTATTGTAGCCTCACAGACGACAGTGTTAGCGTCATCTGCATACCCCAAATTCAAACGGATATCCGAATATGAATATCTAAGCCAAGTTATGCAGTTCAGTCGGATTTCGCTTCTATGAATAGGTTTCAACGACTAAAGATTTTAAGTCCTGGGTAATGTATGATTCTTATTATAAATTTAGGATTTTTTGTAGAAATAACTCATTGTTTTTCCATAAAAGAACTATTTAATATTAAAGATATATAGGTGGCAGAATTCCGCAGCGACTCACCCGGATTGGTACCACCGCCTAGCCTATTGTTGCCATCATAACGTCCAATGCTTGCCGTTGACGTATTCCGGTTCGGAGGGTAAGATAGTCGGTAATTTTTTTTTTACTCGAAGCCTAATATTGTAGCCTCAGGTTGGCAACGCACCATTAACCACCTTTAATGTCTCTAGGCGGCGTGAGTTTCTTACCATCAGGGAGTACGTCTGCTTGTTTGCCTTCCAATATCATAAAAAAAATATCTTGGTTAAATTATCCAGTTCGGACGGATTTCGCCCCTACGACTAGGGTTTCAAAGACTAGGGAATTTTTGTCCTGGGTAATATATGACAGTTTTTCTAAATGAAAGATTTTTTGTAGCAATAACTCATTAGTTTCCCATAAAAGAGCATTAAATATTGACATGTAGACAAAATCAACAAAATCGCCTACGTTAATTTGCTTCGTGTAAAGGTATAACATTTCTAACAATTATTATTCCAGAATTAACTCATTATAGTCAAAGAGTAGCTAGTGTTTACCTCGACATTATTGGTACGTTCATGTCACCGAGGTCGCAATTACAAATTCGCAAGAATAATGAAATGCTGACATACTGTTTTGCGTAATAAAGTGCTAACATTTAAATATAATACGGCAACAGTTCTACGGGAGTGAAAATTAAACAAATAGACCATTTTCTTGGTAAAAAAAAATTCTAATTAAAAAGGTATCTTCACGCCCATAGCCCCGAAGAAGCAGGCAGAGGCACAACCAGGGCACCCACGAGTAGTCGAATACACTAGTGCCCGATTTCACCAAGAGCCCCTATATTTTAGGGGACTTTTAACGTATTTTAGGGGACTGTTTTATATGGAAACAGTCCCGTAAGTAGCGTTAAAAGGTCCCCTAAAGTATAGGGGCTCTTGGTGAAATCGGCCATAAGTCCCACAATGTGATAGGTGGCAAGCCTATCGCCAACAGGCACATTTGCAATCCGGAGCAACGTTTTTTTTTGTTAGAAAACTCCAATTTTCTTTTTATTGCCCGACCCTATATTCGAACCCGGGTCTCAACTAGTCGAGTCCAACAACTGAACCGTTAGACCACAGAGGCTAATTAAGTTTCAGTAATACCATAGATAAAAAAATTTGCACATATACATATTTCAATTAGATAAACATGTAGGTATTTTTTTTATTCTCGCTCTATTTCTGATAATTGAAATGACATATTAATTATATTTATTTCTATAAAAAAACGTTGATAAAAATTATTTTCACTAATTCCAAATAATACTTGTATCATTAACTAATTGTATCGCCTCTGTGGTCTAGCGGTTCAGTTGTTGTACTTGTGAGGTCCCGGGTTCGAATCCCGGGTCGGGCGACAAAAAAAAATTGGGTTTTAGCCAATTTTCTAATAAAAAAAATGTTGCTCGGGATAGGATAAGTGCCCGGTTGGCGATAGGCTTGCCACCTATCACATTGTGGGATTTAGTATCTTTGGCTAGTCGTAGGTGCCCTGGTCTGCCTACCACTTCGAGGATATAGGCGTGAAGATACTTTTTTTTACTTGTATTAGAAAATTTCGCTTTCTTTTATCAATTTTAATTAAGTAATCTAAAAACTTATAGGTATAATTAATTATAATAAGTATAATTGGAAATAATGATAACACTAAATAAAAAAAATTGTGTACTTATGTACACGCGTTAGAAGTTATACTTCTTCGGCGTAATAAGATAAAAATCTTTTTAAAAATTTTATCTTTTGTCTTATTTGTAGACAAAATGACACTAACCACAGAAATTACTTTTACTTTGTTAGTACCTTTTTTTTGAAAAACTAAAATGTTATCTATAGCTAACTTCATCATGTCGGTTTTTCGTGACGGTGTGCGCGCGCATCGTAAAAATTTACAATCATCATTTTTTTCCTAACGCGCCAAAAGAAGTATAACTTCAAAAATTTCGATAATCTCCGATAAAGCCTGCTACCTAATAACCGACTCGATAACATCAGCTGCATCAGCAAACAAAAATGCGCCTATGTGTGTGTGTATATACTATATGTGTAGGTACGTGATTGCGTGAGCATCCTTCTTCCTCTCCTGTCTCAGGTAGTTATTAATTGGTTAAAGAAAGCGTAACATTTCAGAAATTCATTCTTTTAAAACAAATTAGTCAATTTGTAAGTTTCTGCTACAAAATCAAAATCAAAATATTTTATTTGCATTATAATATGATTGTTACAAATGTTGTTACAAAATATATCAAGGCCTAGCATATTCTACCACATATGGTGTGCAAAATTACACACAAATACAAATGTATGGGTATGTATTATAGCGTGATTTAAATTGTAAATTTTCAGTAGAAGTAAAAGATCTAAAATAGGTATATTCAGCACCACTCGCGCATAGCACATACCTCAGTGTTACCTAAAGTTTTAAAATTTGTTTTGTTTTTTATTCAGAGAAAATTTCTTTGTGATGGAAAAAAAAAGAACTATTTTAATCATGCATAAAATCTTGTATTTTTCTGTACCCAAGGTATACTCATTTTATTTCTTATCATTTTCCTTGAAATATCAGAGATTAGCTTGCTTTTTCTATTTTTGTCTTAATTTTTAGTTCCTTGTGTCAATATTATTGTACGATATCAAGTCTAAAACCCACGAATGCGGTGATTTCTTAAAGATAGAGAGATTGGTTATTTCTTTATTCACATAAGGGTATAAAACTAAAACCAAGGAAGGAAAAAGCAAGGAGGAATTAGGACCATGATTAGTTAAGCATGACTGAGCATGGCTGGTTATTAATAGATTGAAGAAAATCAATTAAAGTTATTGTACTCTAATGTAAAAGGAGCTACAAGAACTTTGTTATAAGGTAGGTATTATTTTTTATTTAAACTAGTGACATTACAGTATACACCAATTTTTTTAATATATGCCACAGGTTCAGTAACGTTATAAGTAAAATTAATCTATTTAAACAATGGTAAATAATTTATACAATTTCAAATGTTAGAGTAAATTAAATGTCACATGTAGTATAGTAGGTACATAGGTACAATGTCGAAAATAAATTATTTAAGAGGTAATATTAAACATCAACAAATATGACAAAACAACTAAATTAAAAAATAAAACATACTCGATTAAAAAAAGAAAAAAATATGTTATATGGCATTGACTACACGTTAGAACCAATGAGATCTCATGTCTAGATCTGGTGTCTGGTTGAGAAAGTTATTTATTAAGCTGACAGGTCTAGAGGTAGGAGTGTTATTGGCATGACGGGTACACACCACCTGAAGAGCAGATGTCTAGGCCGGCTGGTGACACCAGGGATGGGTTCTATTCCTCGCATATATTGCGACGGGACAAATCTGAAATCTAGAGTGTCCATTCCTACAATTAGAGTAATGAAAAGAGTAGTGCATATATGAATAGTTTCCATATTCTAATTTAAACAAAAGTCGTGGAAATTTGCGCTTTTTGCTAACGCTCATATGTGCTTCGCCTAATAAGGATCTCAAATGACAGAATTGTACTCTAAAATATTTCGTGCATGAGTGTTGTAGGGCACGGTTGCAGCTTTTAAGTTATACGTTATGCGCATTACAAACCTTTACACACGATATGCTTTTGGGATTTTCCATTCATATGCACTTTAAAATTCAGTTTGGGATCAACGTAGTTCCCAGGTCACGAATGTTAAAGACAAGAGACATCAAGTTATTACCGAGAGATCAAATTGATGCGGTGATTTTAAATAATCAAATGTCATAACTCTACATTGATTTATCTTAATTAAAATGTAAAGAGTTTGTCTCGCTCCATTCAAACACTCTATTGATATCCCTTTGGTGAAGCAGGGAATCAGTTCAATTATGAATGTTTAAATACAACTTAAGGTCATGTGCAAATAAAAGACACAGCTATGCTAACTACCTGTGGCAAATCATTTATCTTAATTAAAAAAATTGTAGGTCTAAGTGAAGATCCTTGACTGATGCCTGATCGGGTTTAAGACAGGAGATTTAAATTCTGTCAATTGGACAAATTGTGATTTGCTACTGAGATAATTTGCAAAGAATTTTATTAATTAGAAGAAGGAACAACCATAGCATAGCATAGTATAATCTTACATTATAGGTACGAATCGCGAACTGCTAATAATCCAAAGCCTGCATTTTTAAATTTATATTTTCTTAACAGCTTGTAAATAGATGGATATAGTCCTGTATTATATACTAAATCGCTTAAAAATGTTTCTGTTAAGATAAATATGTCACAGGATAAACTATTATGAATGAATGAATTGAATCCAAGTGAATTAACGTAGCCCTCTTATATTTTGATATTTTTATTGGCTGTTGAGACACGAAAATTATTATGCCATGGCTTTATACTTTCGTTCTCTGGTCATTTATCTATGTCTAGTAAATGTCCAGGTATTTATGCCGGTACACCAATTTTGAAAGACGAATAAGTGTTGGTATTTCAAGTGCTCCATCTTTTTTTCCAATTGATGCCTATTTTAACATAGTATAAATATGCTAATCCGAGTGTTTTTAACGTTATGATGCCTAAAGATTTGTTATGATTTTTGTAGCCCTCCCGCGTGTATACTATGATGAAAAAGCTTTTTTTACTTACCAACATCATTTTCGTCATTGAAGTCCAAGTCATCTCGGTATCCCTTGAACACTGTGTCTGCTAAAGTTTTTGCATTTGCCAATCCCGTTGACTGCTCCTCCGATTGCTGCTTCTCTTCTATTGGTTCTGGGTTAGAGATTTCTGTCTTAAGCAAGTATTTTTGTTTTTTTAACTTAATCACCTGTAATTCATTTTTATTATATAAAATAAGTTTGCTTAGTATTGATGGTATAAGATTATTTTAAGTAATTAAGTATTCAAATACTATTTAACGTAAAATACTAACTTCAAATCACGCAATATACTTAAAAGATTAAATGTACTTTTGTACAAAACATTCACTAAGAATTTTAAAAAACTTGTAAACAAAGAAAGTAAACTGCCTAAACAGTTGCACCGTAGCTTAAGAGCATCTACAGCATATTTTATGCTTGCTTCTAAAAGGTTTATCAAACTGTTCTCGGCGGAAAAACTGTACCAGGGTACTATGTCACTATGCTTTACATGTTTCATGCAAAGATTTTTTAATGTATTTCGCCATTCAGGAACATATAAGAGTTTAAGTTTAAACGTTTAAGAGGTTTGTTTCCCCCGTGTTGGTCCGCGCTCCTTTGCAGAATAGACCATCTGCATTCGTGCCAGGCAGCTCGTAAAAGGCGATCATAGGCTTATCGTCACTAAAACCGTGATATCCTACTAGGTGGTAGAGTTTGCAGCGGCTTACCTGGATTCATACCATCGCCTAACGTGTTCCGGTTTGGAGGGTAAGGTAGCCGGTAAACTTACTTTTGCTCGAGACCTAACTTACCGTCCTCAGGTTGGCAACGCACCATTACCACCTTTGATGTCTCTAGGCGGCGTGAATTTCTTAGCATCAGAATATCAGTCCGCCTGTTTGCCTTCAATTATCATAAAAAAAAATGAAAATACAAGATCCGATTGTAATGTCGTTTAATATTTATTGTGCTATTATTAAAACTGTATCGTCCATTTTTAAATTTGTTTAATTTAAAAGTCAAAAATATAAAACCATAACAACAATTTCTAATACTCTAAAGTATTATTTAAAGTCATTCATCAATTCCTACAATTAGGCATCTAGTATGTTAATAATTAATTAAATTAAAATTAATTCATTATTTTATTACACAGGTTTTATTATGACACGGGTTGTCAGCGAGAGAGGGCTAAAAAGTTATAATTTAAATTGGGCTATATTTCGTTAACCCAGAATAGGACTACATTTTATTTTTATTCGTATTACTTTTAGTACTATGTGCTTTACGATTTTATGATTGTTCCACTATTTTTCTGAAGTCATGAGTTGAGTAGTTTAGAAAAAAAAATTATAATGTGACCAAATAAGTTGGAATTCAGAATGCAAAGAATATTTTCAACCTACAGATCTTTTTCTATATAGATAAATATTTTCACACCAAGTCCCGGGTCAGAGTAAACAGAGAGTACGGACTACAAAGTAGTAGTACAAAATATAGAAAAAGGATTGTAGTACATGCAGAACTTAGACTGCCAGTATTTGAGAAAAAAAGTATCTACACGCCCATGTCCCCGAAGAGGTAGGCAGAGGCACAACCAGGGCACCCACGACTAGCCGAAGATACTAAGTCCCACAATGTGATAGGTGGCAAGCCTATCGCCAACCTTGCACATTTCCAATCCCGAGCAACGTTTTTTTTTTAACTAGAAAATTGGAAAATACCCAATTTTCTTTTTGTAGCCCGACCCGGGATTCGAACCTGGGATCTCATGCAGTCAAGGCCAACAACTGAACCGCTAGACCACAGAGGCGAGAATAACTAATTAAACAAACTAAGATCAATTAAGGCTATTTTATACTCACACACGACAACATGACAGAAGATTTAGGTGTTTTTCATCTTTTGTATAAATACCAGAATTAATTTTAGTGACTTACCTTATTAGTAAGGCCGTGAATAATCCCTAGAAGTTTTTCTTGATACTCGGAAATTTTCGAAAATCTAAATATGAAATCTGGTCTCAGCCAAAATTTATAATGCCGTTGGTGAATAATGTCGCACATCCTAAAATAATAAAATAGCTTAAAAAGCCAAAATTGCATTCATCCGGAACCTCGTAAATCAATAAACTAGAAATAAAAATAAGTAAACTTAGAGCTTATATAAATAAAAATAAATAAACTTAGAACATATATAAATAAATATAAATAGCAAATTACAAGCTTGTGTTATGGGTATTGGTCAACGATTCTAATACATAGAATTATTTATTATTATGAAATATTTATTATTTCTGGCAAAGCTGAGAAGCAACAACTTAGTTACAATTCACAAATATTGTGTTTCTATAGACAATCAAAATTTAGATTAATCTGTAGCTGGCGAGTAATAGTTGCAATACCTAATATTTATCCTACTTAATAATTATACCTAATACTTTAATGTAAATTTAAATTTTAACAATAAATTCCTATGAAAATGTCGTTTGGATAAATTTAGATTTTGGATAGTTATTCTGCATGAATACGAAACAGACGCCAGAAAAGACAATAATTTATTATTTCAACTAGCTTTTATTATCACTAAGTATCAATTTTAAATAAAATAAACATTTCACCTCAGACTGGGTTTGAACCTACACTCTTTCATCTCTCGCTTACGAGTGAGTGCTTTAACAACTTTAGCAAATCTTTTCAAACCTTGTGGTATTTTTTTTAATTCTTTTCTTATCGAATACATCGGTAGTTTTCTCCTAAATATGCAATATAATATTTAATATATAAAATTCTCGAGTCACGGTGTGAGTAATTGAACTCCTCTGAAACCGCTCGACCGATTCTCTTGAAATTTTGTGATCATATTGAAGAGTTTTGAGGATCGGCCAACATCTATTTTTCATACCCCTAAGTGATAAGGGTGACCCACTCCAATTTTTTTTCTAAAATCACAATAAACGTCTAGCAGAACAACGTCTGTTGGGTCAGCTAGTATATGCATATATATATAATACGAGTATTCACATTTAAAATTGTCATAACTTACGATTCTCCTTAGAACCGCAATTAGTCCCCCTAGCGAGAGACAAGAGCTAAAACTTTTTTTTATGATATTGGAAGACAAACAAGCAGACGGATTTCCTGATGGTAAAAAATTCACGCCGCCTAAGAGACACCAAAGGTGGTAATGGTGCGTTGCCAACCTGAGGCCGGGATGTTAGGCCTCGAGCAAAAGTAAGTTTACCGGCTGCTTTACCCTCCATACCGGAACATGTCATGACGTTAAGGTAAGCTTTTTCTTTTTTTGTTTAATAAAAAAAGCGTTGTTTTATTTCCGATCCTATTCAACTGCTAATTAACCACTAATTCACTTATAGCCAAAGAATAAGTAATAGTACTAATGTGATCGTCTCTGTGGTCTAGCGGTTCAGTTGTTGGACTTGACTGCATGAGGTCCCGGGCTCAAATCCCGGGTCGGGCAACAAAAAGAAAATTGGGTTTTTCCAATTTTCTAATAAAAAAATTGCTCGGGATTGGACATGTGCCCGGTTGGCGATATACTTGCCAACTATTACATTGTGGGATCCAGGGCACCTGGATGTGCCTCTGCCTACCCCTATGGGTACTGTCCCCTATGGGCGTGAAGATGATTTTTTTTAGTACTTACGTAGTTTCGGGTTCCTAAATTTGGTAGACATATCTGAAAATCTATCATCATAAAATTAAAAAAAAAACAATTACTTATCCTCATTATAATAACTCCAGTCAATCTTAACCGTAATGTAGCTAGGGATCATTTCGATTACATCAACTTTAAAACGAAATAAACCACATTGACATTAGTTCATTATTTTGGGAGTTAGAATGCCACAAACACAAACACGTCAAACTCATAACACAGGTCCCTTTGCTTCGGGGGTTAAAAATAGGGCTGAATTTTATGTGTAGAGCACTTTATCATATTTGAATATTTAATACATTAAAATATTTATTTATGAAAATAATGTCACTATTAAAATTACAGCAGTACAGCTGTTATATAAAGCAGTTTGAGACCTAATAGAAAATGTTATGTGAAAATCATTGTGTGCAATCTGCAACGATAAGTTTTAGCTCAATGTTTTTACAGTTCATGCGAATAAGGTGTCTACATAGTTACGATATCGAATAAGGTTTCTGGGCTTACTTCATGACAGCCATTGCATAATCAAATCCCGACTGATCCTGCGTATCCTTTGTAATACCCATTGCAGTCTCTGTGAAAAGAAAGCAATTCTTAATTAATACTTTATAGTTATATGTGAATATTTTATAATCATTGTCTATGGTTTTTGATAGACTCCGTTAGCAATTATTGCCCTTACTTGTAGTGGTTTAGTACTTATTTATTATTATTTTATCATTTTTTCTTCGATCTCAGATGTCACCGCTCTTATTTCACCGATTTAGATAAATTGCCGTTTAGACTTTAAAATCGTTTTCTTCAAATATTGAGATTTGAATTAATTAAAACACTCGGTCTTGAATTTTTTGACAATGAGGCTTAGAATGAGTAGACAAATTGACATATAGACTAAGATAAAAAGCTGAAACGTCACAGTCGTATTTCTTACTACACTACTACTAAAGAGTTACGACGACCCCATCTACTGTTCGTGGTGTTATGATATTTCAGGTTATAGAATAACCCTCAAGGTAATCAATCATAATGAGGTGGTGGAATGCGGTATAGCAGCTTACTGTTGTGACAGTGTCAGTACTCGCCATAGTTGTGTAAAATAGTACGGCACCTTGTAGACTTGTATATATGCGGTCTCGGTCATAAGATATACACGGAAGTACTACCTATTAAGTCTTAGGGTACCGTCCTCTTTTATCACGATGGGAGGCGATTGCTTATTCTCTAACCTAAGAAAAAAGAAAAAGACATAGATCCAACCCAGACGCTTACACGGTTTATTTGTCCCTGAGATATCTGGATATCTACACATTGGAATGTGTAGACCTATGTCTATAGTTATTTTGTAAAATGATAATAGATAAATGGCATCAAATTGAACAAGATTCTGTATACGCACCTAAGAGGATATCGACAGTAACACCACTCATGTAGTCGTGTACATCGAAATATTTTCCTACTTCCCCTTTCATTTTGTTAACTACGTCCTTGCTGTTTTGGTTAAATGTGCTGATAAATGATTTTAATACATTTATATGAAATGTAGGAGCGATCATCTTTCGATGGGATCGCCATTTTTCACCTGGAATTTTCATAAAAGTATTATTAAAACGAAAATGTTACATAAAATTATGTAATTAAATTTCTTCGCAACAAGTATCTTGCAGGGTGGGCAGAAAGTATTTACTGCCAAATTACATGATCCTTGCAAACTTTCTTCACTTCTATCACATTTATTACTATTTTTATACAAACACGCCAGAAATCGTTGGTGTCGCCCTCGAACAAAACCCAGGCGATTTGATCTTGGAATGTCACCATCGCATCGTATTGTATATCTGCTTGGTCAAATTTCATCAGATATTCTTTGGCCATGGCCGAATTAACGAAACATGCCCTTTCTTATTTTTACCAACACTTCACTTACACTCTCTTCCAATCCCATCTCACTCAGATATCACTGTAGCGAATAAGTAGAAGGTATTTTGTTTTAGGTTCTTTTGAATAATTTACGCAATTGTGATGTGGGTGATGGCCATGAACATAAAACTTATTAAACACTCAGAATCAGACATCTATTTTCATTACACAAATGCCGAAAAACCCGAGTGAACAATTATGTATTACGAGTACGTAAGGTAAAACTTGATAAATTATATCCTATAACGAGGAAGTACTCAGGAAGTACTTTTTCGAGTTTTCACCAAAAAGAGTCTTGTTTTACTTCGAGTTCAACGCAGCCAGAATATGCCCCACCTGAACTGATGAGTAAGCCTTCACCGAGCCACGGCTTGAAAAATTTGTATTCCGTAGCTTTGTTCAGGTGAACTTGGCTATTCAGTATGAGTTCTATGTCATCCGGCTCCATCAAGAATACGATCAACCGGCTTCCCAGCCACCCGCGGACGACGGTCCCGTATTTTTCTGCATACTCTAGTCCCAATTTCACCAAGTCTGTTATAAAACAAAAGATAATAAATAAAACTGTTTACCACCAGTGTTTTCTATCTCATCTGTTATGGGGAATGTTCTAAGAAGTGTTTGGTTTAATTCCAGCCGCTGATTTCCACCTTCGGATATCGCAACAGAGAAAGTATCATGCTCATCATCTCGATGCGTGGCGATCTACAACGGTGCGATTCCGAGGAAATTACCTGCGCAATATCTTTGTGGAATCAGTTACCTAGAGCGGTTTTCCCAAACAATTATGACTTAGGGACCTTCAAGAAAAGAGCGCCAACCTTAAAGGTCGCCAACGTATCTGTGATACTTCTGGTGTTGCGGATGTCCATGGGCGGCGGTGATCACTTTCCATCAGGTGACCTACATGCTCGTTTGCCTAGTCTTGTATAAAAAAGCAAATAATTGTATGACAAATGTGGGAGTTTTTTTTAATTGCGAATGTGTAATTATAAGTTCCGATTATATTTCAAATCAGCTAGACTGATTTTAATAAATCTTTTTTTTATGATAATGGAAAACAAACAAGTAGACGGATTTCTTGATGATAAGAAATTCATGCCGCCTAAAAAAACCAAAGATGGTAATGGTGCGTTGCCATTCTGAGGCCGGGATGTTAGGCCTCAAGTAAAAGTAAGTTTACCGGCTGCCCTACCCTCCAACCCGGAACGCGTCAGTGAAATAGGTGGTGAAGTGGGAATATGTAGGGCGGTGGTACTAATCTGCTGCGAAACTCTACCACCAAGTAGGATATCACGGTGATGGTGATAGACAATATATTGTCATAAGTTTCACTAATGATATAAAATTACTACAAACATTTAAAAGTGTAAACAAAAATAATATGTTTTGTTGTTATATATTATAAAAGTTTAGTCATTACCTTCAGGTTTTTTCCCGACTGCTAATAAAGCATTCCCGACAAATGGCAACGAAGTCGGACCTGGTATTTTGTTTCCCAATTTGAAAAGCTTAGATTTTTGTTGCCACCTGTATAACATCCATAAGCCCGTAGCAAGAAGCACAAGAGGGTAAAAAAGCAATCGTGTAGTACTTATGCCGTTCATCTCATCCATGAACGCCATTTTGAATTGCTTAAAAAATAGAAATATTATGTTATTAGAATTTTATTCGTATTTGTAAAACATTAATTTTGTTGGTTAAATTACTGCGTATTTCTCCTACTAAATTAGATTTGAACTTATATTCCGTATAAATTTCACTTTGTTTCACTTCAGGTGCCTATCAGAAACATCAGTCCCGTATTAGTCAGGTTAATGTAGAAGTCAATTAATTCTCTGCAAAAAAAAACTTGACAAAATTTCGTCTACGGACGTATTCAAGGTATACATTAAAGCACATCGAATATTTTTATCCGTATATTTTGACCGTATCGCAGTGCAAAATTCCATATTCTTTTCTGGAGCAACGCACACTATGCCGGGCTGCATCGCCTAGGATTTTTGAGCGGCTTCCCGCGTCCAGTCCCCGTTTGGCCTAAACTCACCAAAGACTAGAATAAAAACGACATTAAATTAACACTTTACACTTTAACGCTAAATATTTTTCGACGGTTATTAGAGTCGCCAAAAGTGGTGCTATGGAAAGCCTAACTTGACGATTTTGAAATAATGCTGCCAATTTTCTTTTTTACTCTACTCTTGGGTACTGGGCTACATGAATCCGCGCGCCGATGCGATGCAGTCCGACCCATATAAGTGTGCTTCACAATGCGATACGCCCAGACACGATGCGGTCCGTCCTGTCAAAGGTGTGCGCTATCCTTATAAGGTTTATTATTAAGGCAACGTTTTTTAAAAGTTTTTATATCTTTTAAAGGATAAGACAACGTACACGTACTCATAATGGTAAGATGCAAAAGAAACCTATAGACGCCATCGATCTTATCTTACGCCTCGATATAATATAATTTATATATCTTATCGTTAGCCTCTACCGGCTACCTTAAAATGGAACCAACAGTGCCAAACACGGTCTTTAGGGAATCAGAAATAGGTAGGACGGTGCTGATCTAATCGTAAAAGTTAATGCTCATCATTATACGAGTACGTTTTATTAAGTTTCATATACAGATATAAAAATTGGTTTGAATTTGTAAGTATGAAATACTCAAGAAACAAACAACATAATTAAAAAAACATAAGAGATAATGTGAATTTTCTAGAAACTGTACCCTAAATCCTGTTTTATGTAAAAAATGTGACCATATTTTAAGTCAACAGGATCTCTAAGATTTTAGTTTATTTAAACTTGTCAACCTTGATCGTAGCGCACGGTCATCCCCAAAAGTTCACTAAATCAAATTAACATACGAATTGTATGGTATACTGTAAATTCCGCTTTTGTGTATACTGTATATTTAAAAAAAAGTTACTATGGCAATAAGTAAGGATAAAAGGCAAGTGGCAAAAGTTGTATTTTTTATAATATACTTTTTCATTAACAAGTTTGTTTATTATTTTTTATTTACCTTGAGCAACACACTACTAAGAATGATCACTCGTTATCAGCACCGATCACTACAATGATTGTGATTACCTGTCGATGACAGTTTTTATATTATTACTCACTATTGAAAAAACAAACGTTAAGGTGCAGTAGGTATCTTTCTATTTATTGTTTACTTATTTATAACTTTTTTGTAAGTCAGATCATTTACCTGTTGTCTTCAAAGTCGATATACAAAATGTACTCGTATGGTGGAGCTATTAATAAAATAGTCTAAATATTATTAAAAGATATATATATCTTCACACCCATATCCAAGAAGATTTAGGCTAAGGGAAAAAGTCCCACAATGTGATAGGTGGCAAGTCTATCGCAAACCGGGCACATATCCAATCCCGAGCAAAATTTTTTATTAGAAAATTGGAAACCCCAAATTTTCTTCTTGTTGCCTTTTTTTCTTCAACGCGTGCACAAAGTTGTGCTCAACAGCTAACCAAACATTTTGACATTCAACAATTTGATTTTTTTATGTTACTTGTGTCATAATGAAGAGCTATTTTGACTAAAAAATATTATTAAATCGCCTCTGTGATCTAGCGGTTCTGGTGTTGGACTTGACTGCATGAGGTCAAGGGGTAGGTATTTGAGTGATGAACATTTAGATGTCTGCATTTCTGGGTCTGGGTGTTAATTAAATTTATTCTGGTATCTTTTTAAGTATTGCTATGTATCAGAATCGTTGACTAATACCCATAATACAAGCATATAATATGCTTACTTTGGGGTTAGATTCAATTTGTGTAACTTGTCCAAATAAATACTTTTTCTTTTCTTTTTTTCTAAAAATGTAATAAGTAGGGCTACGTTTTGCGTTGCATCACAGATAAGAAATAAAATGTATTCTTGCCTGTGGTTGCACAATACGTAGCAACAATTGTTTTTTAAAAAAATGTTTCTTGAACAGAGTTTGTCTTATATTGTTATATTATACTGATTTATTACATAGTATGCTAAATTAATTTGTGAAAGAATTTTTTTATAGCGATGTTTTAAAATTGCCGGCAGTATATAAGACTTACCCTTAACTCACAAAGATACTTTAAATCGTGATTATCATTTCGTGACTTTTCACCTCAGTATTTTTCATTGTTTGTTAATAGTTTAAAAATACGTATCACCAGGAATTAATTAGATACGAAAGTTATATTTGTATATATTACAACTTTTCGTATAAACAGATTTTAAATATTATGTTTCATTTGTAATTTTGGATTTTATAATATGATAATTATATATAGTAATTTGGATAGAATTGGGCATCTGCCAACAGAAAATAGGTAAGTATCCTCTTTTTCTCTCTAGAGTTATTTCTTAATAATAACTAATGATGATCCGGTTTATCGGCTATCCAGCTCTGAACCGAAACATTACAGTGAGAAAAACTGGTGATCTTTATTACTAATTTTTAGATTACTCAACTTCTGTTACAAAAATTGTTAAAATCGTACCTGCTATCAATAAATATAAAATTTCATGTCACAGTGTTTGTTCCCATACTCCGAAATGGTAAAACTGATTTTGATTAAATTTTTTGTGCACACTCGGGACCTTTGAATTCTCAAAGGTCCCGAGTGTGCACAAAATATTATAGAACATATTAATTATAGGAAATACTATAGAATGTAACATATTCATGTTACATTCTATATACTGTGTATATTTCATCCCCCTAAGTGATGAAGGTAGCCCGCCTCAAAAATTCAACTGTCGGCAGTTTTTTTATGTCTATGAAAAATAACATACCTACAGCTCTACATTTTCTACGTGAAGTCATTATTTCTTTCTTATTTAATAGCGATATTAGTAATTTAGCAACTTCATTCATTTTTTTCTCGAAAATAACCGGTTAAAATAATTAAATTGGCAAAAAAACTTAAATTCTTTTCCGGGTCAGCTAGTAAAAATATAAGATTTCATTAAAGCAATTTTATTGCATTTAGGGTGTCGAAGTATCACGTCTTAATAGATTACAGTTTAATTTAATATTCTTTATTCATTATTTCATAATTAGTTTATGCAATGTTGATCAAACACTATTAAATCTTAACATTAACTAGCTTTTTAGACTAACCACGACATTATGCAGACTATGCAGACAGACAGAGACAATTCACAGCAGAAAAGTATTTATCTACTTCTACTAAAACCACTAATCAAATAACGTCCATGTTATTTAAATGTTCATTAAATAAAATGTCGAGTATAACTGAAATTCGTATTATTATTTGTCAACTTTTTATGTAGTGGTAAAAGAAAGTGTGTCTAACTTGTCTGTACAGTAGGCAACGTCCTTATAAGAAAGTAACACTGTTGACAAAAACCTGTAAGGTTACTATTGAATTTCGATGCGAATTGGAAATTGGGATCGTATATGTCATTTTCGATACTTTTGAACACGTACGGATTATTAACATTAAGTTCAAATAAATTAAACGAATCCGAAATATTTCATTGTATAATAACTAAATTATATTAAAACGCCAGTATTGTTCAAGAATACCTAAAATGACGGGTACTCGATTTTAATTTCCAATATTGCATTAATCGAGGTTCAAGAGTCAGCTGGTCAGGTCTGTTATTTACAGGTCTTTGTTAAGAGTTTCAAAAAGAGTGAAAAAGTCATTTCCTCGCGAATCATTTTCTGAGCAGTGTGCATTGAAAATGAAATTCCCATAGTTACATTTTTTTATATTTTGTTAATATTACGAGTTTTGCAGTTATTTATGCATAGTTTTCAATAAAAAATACTAAACGTCACATCAGTGACACTGTTGATTGAACAAATAAGTTAGCCGCACTCTTATCTATCTACAGATAATAAAAGAAAGAATGTTTTCGGTGGACTGATGATCTGGTCAAAGTCGTGGGGAGTCGCTGGACACAAACGACTGGTGACTGTGACTTGTGGCACACTTTGGGGGAAGCCTATGTCCAGCAGAGGACGTCCACCGGCTGATGATGATAATGATGATGATGATGACTGTAGATAATATGTTCAAAATTATACTTAGAGGTCAATGTCCAATACCCACAAATTGACAAAGAAATCAGTTTGAATCTCTCAGCCAAGCGCTTCATTGTAACGAATGAATTGGAAAGAACGAAGAGAGTAACAAAAATAGAATTTATCTTAAAAAACAAAATGACCAAAGGGTATCATCATCATCACCATCATCAGCCTGTGGACGTCCACTGGTGGACATAGGCCTCCCCCAAAGAGCGCCACAAGTCACGGTCTCCAGCCGCTTGTATCCAGCGACTCCCCGCCACTTTGACCAGATCATCAGTCCACCGAGTGGGAGGTCGTCCAACACTACGTCCTCCGTTGCGGGGCCGCCACTCGATAACCTTTCTTCCCCAGCGGTTCTCGGTTCTGCGAGCAATGTGGCCTGCCCATTGCCACTTCAGCTTGCTGACTTTCTGGACTATGTCGGTTACTCGTTCTCTTGTTTTATCACCGAATTACGGATCATATCACGCAGAGAAACAACGAGAATAGATCTCTCCATAAGGATAATTTATTTTGAAATTAATTAATCTGTAATTTTGGTAATCTTGAATCAAAGTTAGTTTTATTTCTTTCTACAAATTTTAAAGAAAGAAAAAAAATTGCTCAAGGCGGGAGAGGACGGGACGAAGCAGGCGGATTTTCTGATGGTAAGAAATTCACGTCGCCTGTTAGGTCTGGAGCAAAAGTAAGTTAGTAACCTTACCCTCGAAATCGGAACACGTCAGCATTAATGTTATAGGGGCAGGAATAGGTAAGTCTTTGGTAGCAATCCAGGCAAGTCGCTGCGAAACTCTATCACCTAGTAGGATGTCACGGTGCTAGTGCTCACCTTTTACAAGCTGCCTGGCAGGAAAGCAGATGGTCTATTCTGCAAAAGAACCCGAACCAACACGGGGAAAATCTGTACCTTTTCATCTCAAGTCCATGAATGCTCTAACCTAGAAATCCCCAAACTTATTAAATGTAACGCCCACTTTGAAAATTGACTATTTTGTAGCGCCCCTTACCTCGTTTTATCTCGTATACCTTGACAATATATCGCCCAATGACTGGAAAGACTGCTTTAACCATTTGAGCTACTGAGGATTCAAATCCTGTGGCGAAACTTTTATTTCCTATGTTCACCGTTCACATGGGTGGTTATGTCCTACAGAGATAGATAGTCCTATAGATGATCGATTGACAATTTGTTTGTAATTATAAATGGAGATATCATGACGTGAAAAACAATGAAGTTACGCTTGAAGTGGCTGGCGGGTAATGTGCTGTGGTTATTTAACATAACAGATAACATAATAGATTTGACCTAGAGGTCAGCAGGTGAGGTCAAATGACTATGGTGGTACCGTTGTGTAGTGCCTAGTGTCTATAGTAGAAAAGTCAGCAAAGTTCCCATGAACATGATATCTATCTATCTACATAGGTACGTGTTTAGATATATTTTTCAGAATAACAATACCATATATCAATTTAATTTAATTGATGTTTAAAATGGTGTTGCTAAGAGTTTAATTAATATTTTATATCATTTAACCTATTCAAAAAATAAAGCAGGTTCTATATTCGACTATACTTCTTTTAATTATTATTGACTTAGCGTCTTCGGCTAGTCGTGGCGCCCTGGTAGTGCCTCTGTCTACCTTTTTGGGGTATGGGCATTATGCGTGTGTGCGTGCGTGCGCAACGCAGCTTCTCAACAGATGGACAGATTTTGATGAGTTTAGACTCATTCGATTCACTTAACTAGATCGCCTAATCTGTTCATATATTCTGATGACGAGGACTTGGTGATAAGGACCTGGTAATTGAACTACGATGTCCCTAATGGGTTAAAGTTTAAAAGTTAGGATGTTCTGTTACGCAAACCTGCAGTTAATCTGAAGCATAAACTTGAAAACTGACTTAATTGAATTTATGATTGATCTATCTGCCAGTTAAGGTGTCAGGAGTCATTCAGCTCATTAGTAGGCATAGGAACACATATTAGACACAATATGGGTATTTATTCCACTTTTGAAGTTACAAAATAATGACCTTACATTTCAAACCCTAACAAATGCTAGTATAGCTTTACTAAACATTATTCTACTCGAAAAAACTGAGTACAATAATAAATTCTAATAAAATAAATAAGTTAATCCACGTTACTACAAAGGCCTCCTCCAAAGAGCGCCACAAGTGACGATCACCAGCCCCTTGTATCCAGCGACACCCCGCGACTTTGACCAGATCATCAGTCCCCCGGGTGGGAGGTCGTCCAACACTACGTCCTCCGGCGCGAGGCCGCTAGTGGTCTTCTATAGAGGTTCTCAAATAGGGGCCTGAAAGTACGGCGAAATGGTTACAGTAAATGATGTTACGGCAGTGTATTATTCGCGCTCGACTTGACGGGGGCACTACCGTGCCCCCAGATCACAATTCATTAGTTTAGTGTAACCACTTTACACTTGTACTTATCCACTATAAGTACAAGTGTTTACTAAAGTGTGTATACAATGGAATTCCACCAAGTGCCGACGATAGCAAGTATAGATTCTAGTTTAGTATAAAATTGCGGGTATAGTTTGTATTTGAAATGTCAATCGGTAGGTAATTATTATTAATTGTTATCTATTAATAGCTCAACTCAACTGTCGAACATCTTTAATAGATCATTTATCGATATCGATCTTCATTTTTCTATACAGTCTTAGTAATTTCAAAACGGCAGCCAGATATTATTTCAAATATCACGCTGTTTTCGTAGGTATTTCAGGGGTTATTTACTTAGGGGTCAGCACGTAGTGGTCCTGAAGTCGATTTCCCACAAAAAAAAAACTCATTTAAATTCTTATTGTAATAATAAAAAAAGGAAACAAAGCCAGTAGGTAATTTAGAATGAAAAAGTTTACAACTTTTCAAGTAAACGTACCTACCTAATAAATATTTTTTTGGATTATGTGCACGTTGCTACGATTTTATTGATGTACGTAAAACATCTATTTCGTTGTAGCCCTTAGCGTGTCAATTATTTACTGTTTAAAAGCATAAACAATACATAAACCTGCCTCAATTTCAATATATCAGTATACTTCAAGTTATACGTCAGTATGCAATGATATTTTAATGTATTAACTATGGATGACGTTGATAAGAGCATGTAATACCTACATGGAATAAATTAATTGACTTGATTTAAACATTACGTCGTTTAAGTAAATGACTAGTTACCTGATTTAAAATTCAATTTAAAAAATGCCTAAATAGGTACCATAAAAATGCTAAAGCACCTCTGTAACATGAACTTACCAAAAAAAAACGACGGGTTGCACTCCGGGAGTGTCGGCAGAAGTAAAACTTGAGTAGGTATTAAAGTTGTGCATTTTTGATATTTTGGAATGGTTAATTATGAGTATGGAAGTGCTATCATTTATGTGGTAAAATACAGTATTCTTTTATTGCGGTATCGTACATATAACAACACGAACATTGAAGTGAGTTTAGAAGTTTTTACCCATTTCAAAAAAGTGCGCAACGCCGCTAAAGAAGTTTTCACTTCAAAAAAACCTAAACTACGATCGAATTAAGAAACTTTCCTGATTTGAAGTTAGTTAAAATAAAATAAATTGAAATACCTAATTTAAGAAACATACCTATTACATTGAACAAAATGTTTTTGCATTTTTAGACCAAAATACACTAACTATATTTTACTATTAACATCTTTTCGCTTTGCTTAGGACAAATTTCTTAAATAATTCGAAAAGATATGGATGTTCCTCTGTGCTGTAGCGGTTCAGTTGTTGGACTTGACTGCATGAGGTCCTGGGTTCGAATCCCGGCTCGGGATATATATAATAAAAAACCGTTGCTCGGGATAAGATTTGTACCAGGTTGGCGATAGACTTGCCACCTATCACATTGTGGGACTCAGTGTCTTCGGCTAGTCGTGGGTGCCCTGGTTGTGCCTCTGTGTATCTCTTCGGGGATATGGGCATGAAGATACTAGATACTTTTTTAGCTAAAAATGAAAGTTTATTCAGGGGATGCTGTTAAGATATTTTTTGAATTACTATAAAATGTGTACCAAACAATAATATCTTGCAGACAGCATAAAGAAAATTAAAACAAGGCGACATTACTTTAAGTTCAAAATAGCAATAGAAATTTTGTTTTGAAAGAAATCAACATGACAAAACTGTAGCTATTATAATTTTCATCTATGACATAAAAATGATAACTAGCGAAAACTAAATCAAAGCCGTTGATTTCGTTGCGTATTTCGATAAATGTTTTTGACCACTTGCGATACATTGACATAGATGTCCCAGTGATTAGTGTTTCAGAAGTATGTATTTATAGTTAAGATGTCATAGCTAATAAATTTTTTTTAATATGGACAAAAAATATTAAATAAACTTACTCAATCTACAATGATCCAAGCTTACTTTGAAAAGACCGACCAAATTTTAATACAAGAAGGTAACGGCCTAAATGGTAATTTAAATATTACTTTACTTTACGGCATCTATACGCATAATAAATCTGTAGAAGGGTCAATACTGTACATTGAAAATATTAAAAAAATAAATAGCACTGAACTGTTACTGGATCGATACCAACATAAATTTGTGATTAAAAAAATTTTGTCTATCTGTCTGTCTGTATGTTCAGGCATTACGTGAAAACTAACGGTTCGATTTCGACGAAACTTGGTATAATTATACCTTATTATCCTGGCCATAAAATAGAATACTTTTTATCCTGAAAAAATACGTAGAAAAAAATTAAATCTTAATTTTTCAGTTTTATCTCGCGAAGACCGACATCCGCGCGGACAGAGTCGCGGGCTGAGCTAGTTTTAAATGTTATTGCCAAACTGTAACATGTATTTTTAGCATGCATTTAAAACAGTCCACAAAAATGTGTCACATGTTGTCACGCTATATCGTACCTAGTTCGAGTCATGACGTCACGAGCCTGCGAAGGCGACTGCAGTCGGTGGGAACCAGTTTGGTGGTATGTTTACGTTATAACTAGGCATCTTGTATTTTGCGTTGGATAAAATATGTTTTTTTTTAAGTTTTAACTATTTCATAGTGTAAAAATGTTATCGATTCCGGATCGTTTCTCAAAATTTGGCTGGTACCTTAAAATATATCACCTTGTCTATTGTATAAAAGTAAACCTTTAAATGAGCAATTCTTGAATAGGTATATAATAATGATCTCCGAAACGCCTACAACTATTTTCATGAAAGGTGAAAAGGAGGTTTTAGAAAATTTCATTTTATAAAAATACCGAGCAATGATAGGTCATCCAGATAGTAACTTACTTAATATATTATAACATCATACGTGAGTATATTGACATTTCGATAAAATTTGGTGTGCCCGTTGATTGAATAAAAACATGAATTATGTATTTCTTAATGGGAATATTTTTTGTTATCTTTAAGACCTGATTAATATGCATTAATTTTGCTTCCTAGTTACGATGTTCTAATAAAAAAAATTCGAAACAGCCATCTTGAAAAAGTGTAAAGAAAATACAGTTCGGAGGGAAGTAAAAATCACACGGAAGTTTAGAAATGAACCAATTTTGAAAATATTAATATTTTTTAAGACTGTTTGTCCGTTAGCCTGTTCATCTTTTTTTGGATCACATTTTGTTTGTCAAAGATTTTTTCTGATATCTACCATTATTAAGGTAGTGGTTAGAATTTTAATAAATGCGGCTCGGCTTCGATTCCCGACGGGGGCAGGCATTTAGATGTCTGTTTTTTCGGATCTGGGCGTTTATTAAACTTATTCTGGTATCTATTTAAATATTTCTATGTATTGGTATTGTTGACTAACACCCATAACACAAGCAGATAATTTGCTTACTTTGCGTTTGCTTAGTTGTAGTAACCCACATTCAATTTGTTTAACTTGTTCAAGGATATTTATTTAATTAGTTTATTAAGTATATCTTAGTAATTCATTAAGTAGTTTCGACTTGGTCTTGCAAAGAGTTAACATTTTAATTAATTTAATAGTTAAATGATGTCTTTACTACTAGCTTGGAGTCTAATGCACGATGCATCATAAGTATAAATTAAAAAAAAAAGTAACTACATACTTACCGAGAACTTAATACCTAAACTTACTTTATTATATACTCAAATCCAGATTGAATTATCAATTCACACTAACTACATAGCAATACGATTGCATTATTTTAATAATTTTCGTATTAGGCTTTTAATTATTATCGGATATTTTACTTATCTTCAAACCAACCTTATTGCCAAATGTTACGATCTTTGCTGCCTGACTTGCTTAACTTTGTCCATATTCATTAATGTTTTTGTTAAATGAAAAGATTAATGAATGAATGCCATTCTTTCAACTTGATCGAACCAACCGAGCATGCTCTTTCTCATTTTTACACCCACACTTCCTTTCAATCTTACTTGTTCTCAGATTACACTGATAGAGTATAAGTATATTTTAATTCATATACCATAATTTTGGTCTAGAAGTTGACCAAATTTGTCAATCTCTAAAGAACTCTTTCTATTATTAACATATTTAAAAAGCTTTCAGAATTTTTTAGAAAAACTTCAATACTGTAAAAATAAAATAATGTAACAATCTTGTTACAGGCTTTTAATAATTTTAAGAGTTTAGAAAATACCTTACGTAGATCTATCTATGCTTACAATAAACACCTTAACATTGTTTCGGGAAAAAAAATATCCAAAGTGTTATTCCAAGTTACACTCAATGTGTGTACTAAATTTCATGAAAATTGGTTTAACCGTTTTTGAAAGAAGGAGTAACAAACAAACAGACATACTTTCGCATTTATAATATTAACAGGATTAAGTATTTTATATTAGTCTAATGGTCACATTTAGATACGTCTGTTAACATTTAATCTTCCATTACGTCTATTTTGTTTATGGAAAATGATGATGACTGATTTAAATTAACATATTTTTGATAACATAGATACTACAAATTAGCCAACTCCTCGATGACAAAAATGTAAAATGTTTCCTCGTAATGAAATTATGATCGCAGTATCGCAGTAGTTTCCCCGTGTTGGTCCGGGCTCCTTTGCAGAACAGACAACATGCCTTCCTGTGCCAGGAAGCTCGTAAGAGGCGAGCATAGGCTTACCGTCACTAGCACCGTGACTTCTGACTAAGTGGTAGAGTTTTGCAGCGACTCGCCCGGATTGATACCACTGCCTTACCTAATCCTGCCGCCTTAATATCCAATGCTTGCCGTTGGCGTGTTGTATTTTCGGAGGGTAAGGTAGCCGGTAAACTTACTTTTGCTTGAGGCCTAATATCCCATCCTCAGGTTGGCAACGCAACATTACCACCTTTGGTGTTTCTACGCGGCGTTAATTTCTTACCATCAGGAAATCCGTCTGCTTGTTTGCCTTTCATTATCATAAAAAAAGATCCCATAGCCTGCTGCGGGTGTCATGGCGGCGGGGCTCACGAAGGGGAATCGTCTTTACTCGAGGTGACGCGTACTTTACGTTACTTGTGTAAATCGTGCGTGTGCGTGTGAGCGAAGTCGGTATTGTTAGCATAAAAAAAGTTTGGGTACAACTATAGCTGATAGCTAATTATTATATACGCTTTTCAGTAATTATTAAATTTGTAAATGTATCTATTATCGCGTCTGTGGTTTAACGTCGGATTTTACTTATTGAGGTCCCGAGTCGGGGTCTGGGTCGGGAACTCAAGAAAGAAAATCAACAACAAAGAAGACCGAGCCGGGGCGGGCGGTGCTGCGTTTTGGTTACTGGGTGTATTGATTGGAGAAGGAGAAGAAGCATGCCGCCCGGCGTTAGGCACAGGGCGGTTAGAAACTTTAGGAGGGTAAGGTGTACGTGGTGGCTATCGGTTTTCAGATTTCACTCAATGTGTCACATCCATTTTCTAAACATGCAGCTTCCTCATTATAATAAATGGTAAAACCTCTTCGGATTCTGTGTTAAGGCTTGACGTATCACAAGGCCTTATTCTTGGTCCATTTTTATCTATAATATAAAAATGAATCGCTAAATGTGTTGGTAACCGCATAACTTTTGCTAATTCTTTTTTTATTGTATTTGTTATTACCAGGAGAAGGTTCTTATGAAAAGAAATGCCGGGAAAGTTGCAGGAAAAATAAGAAAAATATTACTTCATTATTTTCCATACTGAACAGGTGAAACGAAATTCGCCGGAGCAGCTAGTTTTTAACATTTATAAATGACTTACTATATTACATAAGGGATACCCTCGATATTGTATTAATCGCGGACAACTCTTCACTTACACTTAAAGTGAAAAGACAATTAGGTAAGTATAACGAAGTGAAAAATAAGATATTCAAAGTTATACATGAGCTCACAGTTAACAATCTTCTTTTAAATGGTTTCTTTTAAATGCTAGGCTAGTAGATATTTATGTATAACCGAATAGACGTAAAGTGGATTTGGTTGAATCCACTATGTTCTTAGGTACAACTTTAATAATAAAATAAAATAGGGTCTTCATATTGAAAAGCTAGCAAATATGTTTAGTTCAGAGACATTTGCAGTTAAGAAAATAAAAACATTAACAGATGCTGAAACGGCTCAAATAGTATATTTTAGCTATTTTCATAGTCTTACCTAAAGTCTTATGGGAGACTCTCCTTTTTTCGTAGTTTAAAAAAGTGTTGACGCGTACAAGTACTTACCACTTGGACCTATGGTCCATGTAAATAGATATTTTTCTAATTCTGATTTAGATTCAGAGAGTAAGGTAGCTGTTAAATTTAGTTACACATGTGCTATAGTGATATATTGAATGATAAGGTGAGTAAATTGTATTTTTTTTGTTTTGGATAGTATTTGAGATTAGGGTGTGAAACTACGAGTAGATATGGAAAATGTTACGGCCACACTCAGAGACGTTAATGATTAAAAGATAATTGAGGTATCTAAGTGCAGCCGTCGGAGACTTTCCGCTACTGCAAAACTTACTTTGCTATTAACTATAGTAAAATATCATCTTATACAAATACAAAATTCTGGTATCATAATATTCGTTCCCGAACTTATCCGAAACGGCTTGATCGATTCTCATGAAATTTCGTGAACATATTGAGTAGGACTGAGAATCGGCCAACATCTATTTTTCATACCCCTAAGTCGTGGGTGACTCACCGCAAGTTATCGTGGACTTATATTTTCTTTGGTGACTGTACTGTTTATTGTTAAGAATAGTTTAGTTAGTTAACACCTAGTATGTTGTTTATTATGGAATCGAATAATATGGAAGAACAGCCCGCGTTTAGAGGTTTGCCCACAAGTTTGTTTGGGACTGTGGATTGACCGATGGGATAACTTTTAGAATAAAACAAAAAGCAAAACGTGGATGCAATTGAGGTGTTTAATTGAATGCCTACATAAAATTTGAAATAAATGCTTCGTGCGCTCGTTGCTCCTAAATAACTATAAGGCGCAAACAAGCATAATATTTTAATCTATACTATACTAGCGGCCCGCCCCGGCTTCGCACGGGTGTAAAATACAATAGAAGTGCAACAATGTTCTATTGTAAATATATAAATAATATAACGTACACCGCCATCTATGAGAACTTCCTAAAACTAACTAGGAAAGAAACAATTAATTAATACATTTTATTCCTTTACATTCACGACATAACTGAATAATTGAGTTAGATTTAATCTTTTAAGTTAGACCAAAATACGGGTACATGTGAAATTTGATTGAAATCGGTTTAGTAGTTTTGGAGTGTATCGGCAACATCACAACATCGTGACACAAGATTTTTATATATTATATAAGATGAACCAATGTGGGGCCATTACAAAACTAGAACTGGATAAATAACCCCATCAACTCTAAACGTATTGCCTTAATTTTATATCAGATTACATCCTCAACCTTGACGACTAGCACATGCTTTAGGGTCTGCACAGTTTACCCTACATTTGCAAATGGTAACTATTTTTACTGCATATCGCTACTCAGGACACACCACTAGTACTTGATTCTGTCAGTCTTCAAACAATTATAAAATAAATTAATACTAGTATCTAGTTTTGATGACTAACTGATTGTTTACACGATTGATTGTAATGAACATAGTTATAATAATGCAGCTGTCTGCTAACTCCAATATTAATTGATACGATTTCAAAAACAAAACAAGTAAACAAGTCGGTTTCTGCGCAATCGGTACATTATAACAATAATAACTATTAGAAATACAAATGAAACTATAATTGAATATTTACTGACGTAATGAACAGCATACCTATTTAATAATTAATGCCTGTTAGAGTGCTTTGTGGGTGAGTGTGTTGAATTAACCAATCTAGACACACTTTTGTAACGATCTAAGGTACCACATTAACACTTCAATCGGTCGATTTATATTCACTTAATATTCTTGTAAATTTATAATATTAAAATATAAAATTTTTAGGTACTTGTAACGCTAATCCTTGAAAATCTTGCGTTCGGCTCCTTTTTTTAGGACCATGTTTGGGACTATGATGTGCCGACTTTTTGAATAAAAATATAAAACACAACATGGACACAACTGAGGTGTTTAATTGAATGCCAGTATGTATATCCTGTCTACATAAAATTTGAAGTAAGCGTTTCGTGCACTTGTTGCCTCTAAACAGCTATAAGGTGCAAACAAGCATTATACATCATAATATTATAATCTGCTCTTGCAGAACCTGTACCTTTACTTGTTTGTAATAAGGTAGGTCTTAACTACTTATTTGTGGTAAATAAAAATGTTATTTCATCTGTAAGAGTGGCTTTAATACAATATAATTTAGAATAGATTACAATAAGCTATTGAAATTAAAAAAAGTACACACAAAGTCCAACACCGGACCAAAAATCACCGGCTATTCAAAAGTTTGATAAGTTTCAAGATTAAAAATTAAGTTTTTTCAGGATGTTAATACAATTCATCAGAATTTTAGTAGCAAACTGCGTTACTTGGTGAATTATCATCTGAATTTTGGTAGGCGCTTTTAATATTGTTTAGGTTTATTGAAAAATGTGTTTTTTTAGGTTTAATGTAAATATTATTGCAATCAAAATATTAATAAAATTCTCGTGTCATTTTTCGACCGATCACATATAATTTATTTACTTTATCATACTATGTCACCGTATTATAATAGTCTGTCAACAGACAGTGACTCATCTATAATATCTGTCTTTTAGAGGAGGCTGTCTCTTACCACAAGGAGAGCCATGTAATATTTTTTATTGTTTTTTGACAAAAGGGTAATTAATAATGTGGTAATTGTTCTATCGAGCGTAGTACCACTTAGGGTTATCTTGTAAGATTGCTGAATATACTGCCCTAAGCCCTGTAACAGCAGCATAATGCTGAGCAGGTTCCTTTTTGACTAGCTACATACTTTGAGTGTCAAAATTATTTGTATAATTGTTATATAATCTAACCGTGAATAATGTTGATAACATTTTTTGACTGATTCACTATTCGAAAGCTAGTCACCAAGGTGTAATTCAAATATTGGTTGGTAATTACTATATTATAATATTATCACTGTTTTAAATTCGTCACCTTGTAGATATATCCGTATACACTCTGAAAATAAGGCATTAATGTAGTAATAGATATTATTTTGTAGTAGTAATACATATTTACCTATAGTGTGTGGGACGTGTACGAGTAGTGTAGTGTGTAGAAATAGTTTGACCGCAGCATAGGATTAATTTAGCGCTATTTTATATTTGAAGTAGACGAAGACTGCTATCACATGTAGAATAAGAGCGTACTACTACTACTACCACTGCTTCTACTACAAGCTACGATCTCATTCATGATTATCATGGCATCATTACCGATACCTCTTCGCATCCTCGCGTTTAGAAGGAGCTAAATTCCTGATGGTGAGTACATTCTACGATATTCCTAAATGGATATCGTGATATGTAATTATCATGGAACATCACTGGCTAGGTTTGGAAACGGTGGTAGTGTACGGTAGATAGGACTAAAAATTAATCTACCTTTAAATTCATGTATAATAAATTTTGAAACTTATGTTCGTAAATAAATAAAATGTTTATTAAAAATGTAAATAAGTGCTGCTATTTAAATTTTAAATGTACATTTTTTATAGAAATATGTAACTTCATAAAATTTAAATAAATATTTGCACACTACAATGTGGTAGAATATGTAGTATTCTTAAATATTTTTTTAACAACTTTTAACACACATATTCCGCAAATAAATAATTTTCATTTCATTTCATCAATTCTTATTAAGACGATCAGCTTATCGGCTTCCAGTGGTTTCATTTATCCTTAAAGTTCGTACCTATATGATTATAAATACCATATTAAACTAGTTAGGACAGCTTCGATGGCGTACATAACTTCACCGATCAACTGCAAAACCCGGGTTCGATTCTCATTGAAGGCAAGCATTTGCTTGATTAACATCGATGTCTGTATTTCCGACTCTGGTTGTTTAATACATTTATTGTAATACCTATCCAAGTATTGCAGTGAATTAATATCGTTGTAGTCAAGTATGATATAATTGGCTCAATTTGGGGTTAGATCAATCATGGCCGCGCTCACAGACGTTATTAACATTTAATCTATCACTAAATCATAATTTTGTATAGAAACTATCGACTTAATAAATGATTAAAAGGTAACTGGCGTCTCTAAGTGCAACCGTTATTATAACTTATTTTCTACACTTCACCTAAGGAACGTGGAGGTTGTCATGTGGACATTTGTGATGTTCTTTTAATAGTACTATCTGTAGGAATAATAGTATAAACTAATAATATCTACAATAAATTCATTAACGTCACGCGACGTCTGAATAAATCGTTCTAGTAACGACCTTGTAATAATATCAATAAACGTTAAAAGTTATCAGACGGCCTGTAGAGCCAAGCTCATCAATCTAAACATTCTAACTCTTTAAGCTCTAACTTCACAAACTTTATACCTAAGTCACAATATATGGATTGACTGTATCACAGTCAAAAATCAAATCATATAGATCAACATCATTATATAATAGTAATGCTGGCCGTTGATGTGTTCCGATTCGGAGGGTAAGGTAGCCAGTAAATTTACTTTTGCTCTAGGCCTAACATTCCGGCCTCTCGTTGGCAACGCACCATTACCACCTTTGGTGTCTCTAGGCGACGTGAATTTCTTACCATCAGGATATCCGTCTGCTTGTTTGCCTTCCATTATCATAAAAAAATCAGAGGAAGCATGTTCCAACTTATTTACTTATTTAAATGTAGCGAAACAACCGTCTTAAATGTTGACTCAAGTGTATATTTGTGAAATTAGAGCCGGGGATTACATTTCTTTTTAACTGACTTAGAAAAACAGAGGAGGTTCTCAATTCGACTGCTTGTTTTTTTGTATGTTTGTTACACGATTACTCCGTTAATAGCCACCAATTTTGATGGTTCTTTATTAAAAAGATAGTTGATGATTTTAAGATGGTCCCTTATGAATTACAAGACGTAACTATAGTGTTATACCTTTAAACAAAATAGCAAGCTTATGGCATGGGTATATGGTGTTTGTAGCTTCTTTACCATAAAAACAAAAAAGGAATAATATTAACTTCAGGAAGTAACCTTGACTGCTGGAGGCCTAACCGAGCAAGGTCAACCACTGTTCTGTCATTCGTACTTGAGTCCTCATTGTATATTTTGATGGCATGATCAATTTTTTTTACACCTCGAAAATCTCAGTAGTTAAAATTAAGTAAAAATTTCAAAGCTACATTTTTTTTCATAAAAAATCTAAATTAATATGAAAACACATTTAATCAAATATTATTATAGTGTGACAAAATGACTAAATTGTATGTAATATGTACGTACATACTTTATACCATTCAACCGCAATAAATTTTATTATCTTGTTTATAAGAACACCATCTTCATTTTTCAAGACCAATTAGGTACTTTGTTTCCAAACTTATTAGTGCACCATCTGTGATCTTTTATCGTTATCATCAATATATTTGTTTGTGTGTGTCAATTGCATGGTAGTGTGGGTAATGTTTTATTTATTGATTGTATGTACTTTATAAGCATTATCATTAAAAAATATTAGCGTTCTGCACTTCTCCTACACATAGACTACAAGTGTGCCAAATTTTATGCTCCTGCGTCCGCGCAATTTTCGTAAAAAGGGGTCCAAAATTTTGGCATTACTATTAATATATAGATACATATACATATTACAAAAGTCAATATCGAATTATTGATATTACATATTTTTAGCCATTTATTTGGTGTTGTTTTAAATACATTTAATGCCAATATTTTTATCTCAGTGGAAGTTTGCTAGATATTTCTATACACATGGAAATGTATGCTTTTTTAATCATGGGTAATCATATTTTTTTAATTATTTAGAAATATACAAATTTTTAACATCGCTACCCCTTGTGAATTTGTGTGAAATTACATGAAGTATTTTTTTACTAATACATACTGCAGAAATCAATTTAATATAGGTCGGTACATGTATGGTAAAGTTCATATTTGCTACTTTGAAACAGTTTTAATTTTCAAATGGATATATTTATATACTTCTTGTTTCTTTTCTTTTGATATCTCGAGATCCCGGATGCAATCCCCGGGTCGGGCAAAAAATAATAGAAACTGTGTATTTTCAATTTTCTTATAAAAATAACGTTTCCAGGGATTGGACATGTGCCCGGTTGACGATAGGCTTGCTACCTGTCACATTGTGGAACCTTAGTCTTCGGCTAATCGTGAGTGCCTAGTGTCCTAGTTGTTTTTTTGTCTCTTCGGGAATATGGGCGGAAAGATTCTTTTGTATTCTGAATACTCTATTTACCTAAGTGGAGTTATCCCATATTATTTATCCATATTAAAGCACTGCTGAAACAAATCCCTAATTAGTATTGGCATACATTTATACAGTTTGGAAGTGTCTATTTTTTAAACAACAACTGCAGATACATTTAATTACAAAAGCAGGTAAATAAACTATTGAATAAACCAAAATTCAGCTTACGTATTAAATTTTCAGCCAAATCTTGAGTTATAAATTTACAATCACCTTCCAAAATGTTACACCAAACAATAGGGTTACTCTTTTTTTTTAATGGCTAATATGTTGCTAACCGCGAAGTTCTTACAACTTCACCTGACTATAAGAGTTACTCTTGAAGTTCGATTCATGCAATATTAGAAATTAGAATCGAGTGTGTCGTATTAGGTAGGTATTCTGGAAACTCTGGCGAATTATTAACATTCAGTTAATAATAAACAATAAAACACTTTATCGGATGATTTGAATTTATTTCTAAATAAACATTAATAATCCGCTTGTATAGTGTGTTCAAAAGTACCTGAAATGACATATACGATTCCAATTTCTGATTCGCATGATACCTATCGAGTTTTGAGAGTAGCCCTACAGGTTGTGGACAACAGTTGTCGTTTACGAGCACAGTACATGTTGTTTGGAAAGACACACTATGTACCTAATCTTACAATCTAAATCGTAAACTTTGCAACAAAAGTAAAGTTTCAACAAAAATTTGATTAAATATAGTTAGAGAGAATGCGTGGTGAGACCTATTTGATTATAGTATTTGTCCATGACAACTAAATGTACAGGAATTTAGTACAGCTGATAACGTCAAGTCAGACAATGTTAAGTGTCACAATACTGGTAATCAAGATACATACAAAGATAATTAAGATAACAAAAAATCATAAGGTTTTGTTTGAGAATCACAAATTGTTATTTAATTATTGAAAGTTGTTATAATATTCGTAATATTCTTAACCATAATTTTTCCATCTGTTGTGCTATAAATTCTAAAAAATATAAATAAATAAAAATTATGCCAAGTACCAATAATTTTAACCGTATCGTGGGTTGATTGGCTAGCATATATGCCTAACTTTACCGACCATAACGGAGGCTCAGGTTCGAGTTCTGACGGGGGTAGGTAGGTGTAACGAACATTTAAGTAAGATTCAAAACTTAAATCTACTGTGATTCTAAATTTATACGGGATACTCACGATATATTAATATTTTATCTGTAGATATTTCGGCCTAACCAGACGGGACTACGGCATGGAGCTATAAATTTTGACAAGAACATAATATAGATAGATGATCCTGTCAACTCTCCGTCTAATTTTTCTTCACAAAAAAAAAACTTAC
>NJDD01004604.1:366047-477446 GCA_002245505.1 Calephelis nemesis | reverse complement strand
CCGCCTCTGTGTTTTAGCGGTCCGGCGTCGGACTTGACTACTTGAGGTCCCGGGTCGGGCAATAATAAAATTAGAAAATGTATATTTTCAGTTCTCTAATCCAAACAACGTTGCCCGGGATTGTATGTGTGCCCGGTTAGCGATAGGCTAGTCGTGGGTGCCCTGGTTGTGACTCTGACTACACTTTCGGGATGTTAATTTTTTATAATTAGAAATTATGGAACGCATTAGTTTAATTTACATAATAACTTTACTATGTTTTGCCAAAGGATCAAATTCGGTTATTGTACTTTGGTTGTCTAGTCATCGGTGCGACGTTTGTCCTCTTCCTTCTGCAAGTTTTACCAATTGCCTATAAAGATCTTTAACTATGGTTCTCCATAGAGAAGTACTTTATAATACATATTTGTCTATGGTAAGAAATCGAACCCTTGCAGTTTCGTTATGTCTGTCTTCCGATCAGTCCGTATATCATAGCAGCTTTTTTTTCGAAACCATAAGAATTATACACATATATTTTGCTTTTTCGTAAGCTGAACTGTATATGAACTACAATAACTTTTATATTGTTACTTACAGCTACGGAACCATTCATATGCAAATCCGACTTGCACTTGCCGCTTTTGTCTTTTCAGATGAATACTTTCTTTACTTTAGTATTATGTTAACATCTTGTATATTTTTGTACCTTTTACTATTACGTACCTATTTATTTTCTGTGAAGGCACATCACCATTGAGGTCAATGATTATTATCATGAACGACAATTTAGTGTAACTACTAGACACTTGCAAATTTCACTTCAAATTCAATTAATAAAAATTGTCAAAATCAACCAACCGGTTTCATGTAAACAGTATTTCAAGGTTAGGTAATATATTATAATTACACACAGATACATATATTCAGAGGTTATCGAGTGCCAAACGCCTAGCTTCTTTCACATTCATAACTCTATTCATACAAACACAGCGGTTTTGGAGAATCTTGACACCAACTTCGGATACCACCCGAGCGATTTGATACTGGAATGTCAACCTTAGTCTCCCCGGGTACCTACATCCATTTACATTCTCATTGTTTCATATGTCATTCTTTCCACATCAATGAACATGAATAAATCTTACTCATTTCTATACCAACGCTTTCTTTCCATCTCATTGTTACGCGGATCTCACTGTTGCGAATCCTAATTTTACGCTTTATATGACACACCCAAATCACGCTTCCTTAAACAAAAGAAATATACTTTTACACACTCACTAACTATAAAATAAAAGGCAGCAAACTAGAAAATATCTTAGATGCATGTCAATAAATTTACCTTGTTGTAATATCGCAACCGCAAAATGAAGCAGGGTCAACAGACTGCGGTGTATCTATTATTATTATTTACTTGGAAGTGCACGCGTCTTTGCCTAACCGATTTCATCTTCAAATAAAATAAATTTGCTTCTACTTGACCGATTTAAATTAAACATGGTTTAAGTTTTAATTTGAGGTTAATTATTTCTTAAAAAAAGAATTAAACCCATTTTGGATTAACAATCCCTGTAAATACCAGTTGTTTATTAAGTACTAGCTGTCCCGGCGAACTTCGTTTCACCCGTTCAGTATGAGAAATAATAAAGTATTATTTTTCCCATTTTCCCTAAAATTTTCACAGTTTTTCTCTTGATAAGAACCTTGTCCAGGCAATAACTAACACAGTAAAAAAAATTAGCCAAATCATTGTGTACACATGGAGTATTGTAAGGTAAAGACAACTTAGATGTTACAGGTGCGTCCCTATCCTTTTGTTGCGTTAGCCTGATTTGCATACTTCCAGCAACCCTAACCTCCGGACAAGAAACACCAGGGCCAAAACTAAAGACTATTATCACGGGGGCAGAAATGTGTAAAGAATGTATATCAAATTGTCGGTGTAATATAAATACAGCGGTTTTGGAGACTCTTGACACCAATTTCGAATACCACCCAAGCGATTTGATACTGGAATGTCAACCTTAGTCTCCCCGGGTAGATATGTCCGAAAGGAAGGGTAGACTTGCATAATACGTCAAACCGGCCACAAAATAGCGACGCACCTATAAAAACTATAGTGTCTATAGGCCGCGACGGTTGTCTCTTTCGATCAGCTGAGCCGCGTGCTTTATTTCTTTCATATTACAAAAAAAATATATACGTATGAATTTATAACTTCCCGTTTTGGAGGCGATTCAAAAATAAAAAAAATCACATTCAATATTTCTCTTTAAAGATTATTTTAAAAAGAACAATAATACTTTTTTATCATACACAATAATTTCAATTAAGAAACAACAGTACTAGTAATAAAGCTTTTTAATAATTGTTTTAAATGTATTCGTATAAAAAAATACCTGGATTCCTAATTCTTTTACTTGACCTTATTTACATTTTTGTAACCTTTTGAGTTTGTTACCCTTTCTGCCCGACCGTTGTTCACGTCTAAGTTTTATAAAACTGGACTCGATGTAGGAAGCAGTCGAACCGGTTGCTTTAATGTAGTTAAGTTTGTTTTGGTAAACAGTCCATATAATATTTAAATAAGCTTATAAAAAAATAAAATTACGGCATATTTTTTTAAGTAACTGATTTTTTTTGTAATATTATTTTAAATATTTGTTGTTTGAACCTATAATTTCTTTTCTAATAATATTTCCAAGGCTTTGACTGTCATCGGTTGCAGAGAAATTGTATTAAAATTATAGGTTACTATGTAAAGATTATAAATGTTTGTTTGTGACAGTAATTTAGGAAACAATAAGAACAACTGAACTATTTTCAAGTTATTGTTAATTAAATTTAAATAAAGAGTTCTGTAATGCAGATAAGATATTGTACCTACTTATCTTTAGTGCGACAGTGTGGACTTCTAACTTCAGAGTTGCAATCAGTTGAAGTTCCAAAGTAACACGCGATGGACCATACGACGCCTTCGGAACTGGAGAAATTCAATGAGAAAGTGGAAGAGAGTGAGGAAGATGACTTTACGCCATTTAAAAGACAGGTGAGTTGTAGTAGTACTAAAATAACTTTACTACAACGTACCAGTTAAATATGCAATTTCTATTGTTCGATGTGAGTTTATAATTGTCGAATCATTCATTTTTTTAAGTTTCAAATCGAGGTATAGGTTTGATTTAATAATTATATTATATTTTATAATTTATACTACATTGTGTTTGTATATATAATAAATGTATTTATTGCAATGTAAGATTACAAACTTCATAAAAATTAAAATAAATAATGTGATAAGTTGTTAACAATATTTTTAGAATATTGATATATCACTACATAGTATAAAACAAAGTCGCTTCCTTTGTCCCTATGTCCCTTTGTAGGTATGTTTAAATCTTTAAAACAACGCACCCGATTTTGATGCGTTTTGTTAATAGATAAAGTAATTAAAGAGGAAGGTTTATAAGTATATTTCATAACCATGTTAAGCTGGGACGGGCCACTAGTTAATTATAACTCAAATTAATTTAACACGGACACCTAAAATTAATCAGTCCAAAAATTATATGTCAAGATAAACAATTATGTGGCGGTTGACCTGAGATCTGATCTCTTACATTTAGTGATGAAATTTTTTATTTATGTAACCGATACGAAATTTATTCCTCCATATTTTTACCAATCGTTTTTAAAACAAAAAATTATTTATTTTAAATGTGTATAAAATAGTTGTCCAGATTTAAATAAAATGTCTTTGTGTACGGTTCACAATCATTATCTTCATTCTCCACGTTCAAGGTAAGGTCCGCTTTTCTACTTTCACTTCCCCATTTCCAGTCTTCGGGATCACTTACATTTATTTAGTGAATAGGTAGGTACATATATTGAAATATGAAAAAAAAATACATTTAACGTTTTCATTTAAGCAAATTAAGTGAAATATATATTTCTCACTAACTCTGAAAAAAATTATGACTATATAGTGAAACAAACTATGGAAGTATACAATTATTTAATATTATTCATTATTTTTTTTTGTTAGTCTTATTTAACCTACAATGTAGTCTAGAACTGTATCACATGTGCGGAGAGTGATTTTGATAAATACTACAGAGTAGAACTGTAACTTAAAGATACGGAAAATAAAGAAATACTATTAGATAATTAAATTTTTAACACTACTTAAAGATAGCCTCAAGGAAAAGACTGCTGACTTTAAACGTTATAGCGACGTCGTCTCTCCCTACCGCCATCAGCATGACGCGCATATGTGTTTGCACTAGTTTAAAGCACTTACGTACTTAAAACTACTACGTACGTAAAAACACAAAGACTACCTATTTGAATATTGCTTCGATATTGCAACAAAAACTTGCAAGATAGAAGATCGTAGAAGGCGAGCATAGGCTTACCATGACTAACACCCTGACATCTACCGCCTTACCGCCTTACCTATTTCTGCCGCTATAACGTCATATACGTGTTCCGGTTTGGAGGGTAAGGTAGCCAGTAAACTTACTTTTGCTCATGGCCTAAGATCCCGGCCTCAGGTTGGCAACGCACCAATACCATCTTTGGTGTCTCTAGGCGGCGTGAATTTCTTACCATCAGCAAATCCGTCTGCTTGTTTGCCTTCCAATATCATAATAAAAAAAAGCCTAGTACGTTTTTAGCAAAGATTGTAGTTTCAAATATTATATGATAAACAAGCCTAGTGCAGGTTTCGAAAATGGGTCATATTTATAAAGTACAAAGATACACCGGACACAGTAAGTATTAATCGATCTAGTCGGTTAACGAGGATCTGCCTAATGTCACAATAACCATACTTCCTATTCGCATTCTGCAATTATTGAAAGTTGTGCCTGCGTAATCGATACATATTCTTAAAATAATGTGTTAAGATGCTATTTGTTATTCCGGTAATAATGTCGTTTAATGATATTCAAAACCAGTTGTTCATATTAACAAATAGTAAAAGTTTTACAAACTTGAACTTTTTCTCAAGATTTAACTTTGTAAATAGTTTTTAACATTATTTAGCTATAGATAAAACGCCCTTAACTTTGAAATAGTAGGTATAATATTATGTATAATAACGTGAGAGTAATATCTTTTTGTCTATTCTAAAATAACATTAATTGTGTAAATACTGAAATGTAATAAAATATATAAAATAAAAATTATGCTTTACAAATTATCAAGCAGATAGGATTTGCATGTGTAAAAAAAATAACTTTTGATGTTGCATATAATAAGCAAAATCAATAAACTGTAAATGTTAATAACTATTTGCCTATTATTTTGATGAATAATAATATTGTTACCATACCACTGTTACGCTAAACTAGAAAAAGGCAGCGAACAAGCACGTGGCTTCTCAAACGATTAGAGATAACCACAGGCTGTAGACACCATAGATATTGTAGGTGGGGCGCTGTCCTGTTCCCGGGGTGTAAGGCCAATTGTATAAGTCCACCGGAATAGGCCATTGTCATTATGGCGGCAGGGATAGATAAGATTGGATTCCTACTTAACCAAGTTGCTACATAGCACTCTAACACCGGTGGTCTTATTGGCAATGACCAGCTTCGCCTCTTACGAGTTGCCAGGCAAGATGGCAGACGGGCTATACAAAACAGATGAATAAGTGTACCCGTAATACCTAAATACCAAAACTTTAACTCATTTTTTTTACTAAGCGGTTTTGTACCATTTTTTAAACTAGAGATATATTAATTTTATTATTTTATATATTTTATTTTTATACATGACACATTTGTACTCTTGTGTGTAAGTTATTTGTGTATTTGAAACTCACACACCTTTGAAATTCAGGCTTTTTATTGTAAAAATAAACACTAACATAATAAAAAAATAAAAATGTAAGACACAGGCTTTGCCAAGTTTGGGAACCCCTGGAAAGTAGCACAATTATTTTTGGGATGTATCAAATTAGTATATAGTATCAAATTAGATTAATATGTTATGTTATTACCGTATTGAAGTTTAAATGTTAAGGTATATCGTGTTATCACGGTACCTACCTGTGCTTGGGATTTTAAAATGTTTCCGCGAATGGTAAGCAGTGACGTTATAGCTATAAGAATAGATAGGACGTCGCAGCAATCCAAACGAGACGATAAGGACCGCCACATTTTTGGAATTTTGTCGGGGAATTCCGTTTCGAATGTTTGTCAGGACAAATCTATCGTCATAAAGGATCTATGTGGTATTTTTTATGATATTGGAAGTTAGTAACAAATTCACGCCGACTTGACACATCAAAGGTGCACAATGCATGGCCAACCTGAGGCCAGGATGTTAAACCTCGAGCGAAAGTGAGCTTACCGGCTACCTAACCCTCTGAATCGGAATAAGTTGTGGTGGCGGGAATAGGTTTATGGTACCCGAATTTATGGTACGGGCGAGTCCCTGCGAAACTCTACCACCTAGTCAGGTGTCTCGGCGTTAGTGAAGGCATATTGTCTTATTCCGCAAAGAAGCCCGGACCAACACGGGGAACAATGGTGGGCAGGGTATGGACTAGTATGAATTTTCTGCGTTCTAAATTTTTTAGAAACTTACTAACGAAATTTCGATTTTAGTATTGGTATCTATTTAATGGTAGTAATAAAAAAATATTTAATCTTCCGTTTTAAATTGTGTCCGATAAAGATAGTGCGAAGATTAACTACGCTCTTAAGAGGATTCCGAGTGGGAAAACCTTGAAATAAAACTTAATTGTCATCTAATATCACGAGATTATCTAGTAATCCCAAATTTAAAAAAAACCTTAAGGAAACCTATCCTTAAATTTTAATTAAATATATGTAGCTAAGAACCATCTCGTATAGATCACCTTTAAAAAAATAACCACATCGAAATCGATTCATTCTTTTAGGAGCTTTGGTGCTAAAGATACAAACAGGCATCTACCCTTCTTGGTCCGTCGTCAAAAAATTGTTACAATGCATTAAGAATAATGGAAAATGGTATTCATCAATAACTTACTTTTTTGATTTTAACATAATTAATTCAAGCGATTTTTATTTGTATGAGTATATGTTTAATATTGATAAGTATGGCTGATGTATTAGTGTTATTGGGTAACACCCACAACCATATCACAAGCATATTATAATCAGCTTTAATTTGGATGAGAAGTTGCATTAATTCTTATAAACTAACTGACAGAAGGGACTGTTACAAACATATAAGAATATCATTAATGTTTTTATTCAAACTAGTGGTCGCCCGTCGGTCGAAATTCGAACACAATAAATTTTAATATCTTGTTGATAAGAACGCCATCTTCATTTCTCAAGACCAAATATTTTGTTTTCAAACTTTTTAGCGTTATATTTATATTTGTTTGTGTGTGCCAAATGCATGGTAGTGTGGGTAATTTTTTATTTATTAATTTAATATACTTTATAAGCATTCGGACTAGTGGTCGCCCGTTGGTCGAAATTCGACCATAATAAAAATTAATATCTTGTTGATAAGAACGCCTTCTTCATTTCTCAAGACCAACTACTTTGTTTTCAAACTTTTTAGTGCGCCATCTGTGATATTTTATCGTTATCGTCAATATATTTATTTGTGTGTGTCAAATGCATGGTAGTGTGGGTAATGTTTTACTTATTGATTTAATGTACTTAATAAGCATTATTATTGAAAAATATTAGCGATCTGCACTTCTCCTACACATAAACTATAAGTGTGCCAAATTTTATGTTCGTGCGTCTGCACAATTTTCGTAAAAAGGGGTCCAAAGTTTCTGCATCACGTATTAATATATAGATTGTGTATTGCATCCAGAAAAAATAATAATAAAGATGTAACAAATAAATAAACTATTTAGTAATTGTCAATTTAGCTATTTAGTGGTAGAGAGTGGCGTTAGATATATTGTCATATGGAGTCGGATGTCATGGCCCTCAGACGTTTCTTTTTTTTCGAAAATAAAATGTAAAGAACATACTGGATATCTAATTTACACATATGAGATGTTAAAGGTAGGTAAAAATAGTACCTACATTTCGTAGAGACTCATAGCTGACTTTGACATATACTATTAGAAAATGATACTCAAAATACCAATGAATATGGCTAGACACATTTTGGCAGTATTTTTTAACAGACGCGTTACAATTTCCAGAAAATAATACAACTTCATTTACAATCTCAATCTTGATATTTAATCTACTCTTAATCTATCTAATCCCAATATTTTTGCAATTAACCAGTAAAATCGAACAACCCTTACATTCCGTCACTACACACTAAATAACTAAATAACTAAATAAATATCCCAGGACAACTCACACAAATTGAATCTGACCCCAAAGTAAGCAAATTATATTATGCTTGTGTTATGGGTGTCAGTCAACGATACTAATACATAGAAATACTTAAATAGATACCAGAATAAATTTAATAAACACCCAGACCCGGAAATGCAGACATCTAAATGTTCATCACACAAATGCCTGCCCCCGTCGGGAATCGAACCCGAGCCTCGCGGTTGTTCGATGTAGTTAGGCGAGTACGCTAGCCACTCGACCAACGAGGCGGTCACGAAACCTTAATATGGTTATGAACTTCAGCATAGTTATTAGATAGACTCAAAACATGTTTTTGTTAGTATTGTTGTTTATGTATTATTTGTATGCCCTGTTTTTACCTCTGAATGAATAAACGGATGAACAATTTGTTGCGCACCAATAAAAAAAAACTTTAATACAAATAACTTAATAACAGTAACAACAATAAGAACAAATTTACATACTTATTATAAGCAAACAAAGGCGGTTTTACATTATAAGCAACCTCTGTGAGTCTATCCATACAAGACAAAATTTTAAAATAATATTAAAACAACTCTACCGGTGCAAAGACAACTTAAAAAAAATGAAATATGTATTTAGATATTTCTACATTTTAAAAATACATAGGTACCTTCTGACGGTCCAGGTGTTGAACTTGATTTCATGAGGTCTTGGGTTCGATTCCTGGGTCGGGTAACAAAAAGATAATGTTGTTTTTCAATTTCCTACTAAAAAAAACTCGGGATTGGATGTGTGTTCGGTTAGCGATAGGCTTGCCACCTGTGACATTGTGGGACTTAGTGTCTTCGGGCTAATCGTGGATGCCGTGGTTGTGCCTCCGCTCCCTCTTCGGGTATATGGGCGTGAAGATACTAATATATAACTACTATATGAACTTATAACAAATAACTAAGTAAAGCAAATACTATTTAGCATAGCAATATCGTAAGAAAAATTAATACTTCTCTAAAATAAATAAAGTGAATACATAATACATGTTATATGTATTGTTAATTATCAGGCTTTAAGATAGTAACGCATCACTTCTATTGTCGGTATATAATTGGCAGTTCCTCGTTTCTTTATGAATTATCGCCGAGTAATTTCGATAACAATGGTAACAAATTAAATATACATAATAAAAAGAAATCAGACTTACATATGTTTTTATACTTGACTATCAAATGTCAAAGTGTCTTGTGGCTCCAGAATTTCTGTTCTGGTTAATGCATGAAGTTATAGACTATCTGATGTACCGGCCTTTCTTTCATTCTGTCTTTGTTAACTGATATAGCAAGGCTCTTTGAGAGAGAGGCCGATACATTGGAAAGAGTCAGAAATAATTGGTAATGACATCAGGTCTTTGTTAGGAGTATAATCTCCAGTAGTAGTCTAAAGCTTCATGTGTTAATAAAAAACATGTATAACTAGCTATTCCGGCAAACTTCGTTTAGTCGTTCAGTTTGTTTGGGAAAAATTAAGAAGTTGTTTTTCCTAGTTTAGTCGCAGTCGAACTGGATAAAAAGTATCCTGTGTCCGTCTCCTGGTTCCAAGTTACCTCCTTGTCAATTTCAGCAAAATCGGTTTAGCCGTTCTTGACTTATAAATTACTAACACAAATTCTTTTAAAGATACTATTTTTAAATTATCAGTGAGCGAAACTAATCAACAAAAATTAAAAGAAAATGTCCCGGTGTAGTTCTGGAGCTCCTTAAAATGAAATAAAAATGAACAATAATTATTCATTTGAGAGATATTAGAAAGTTTTTACAAATAAATTTAAGCAAAATAACACAAATTTACAAATCGATTTCTACTACATTGTGATGTTCAAAGGTTTTCCTGAAAATAATGTAAACCTAAGACTCATTTTCTGCTAAGTAGCGTACAAGAGCATCAGTGCTTACAACTATCGTTTCCCAGTCTATTAGTCCCAGAAAGTACTGCAGGTGGAAAATTTACTTTTGCAATAGGCTTAAAGTCTTAGTTTTGGATAATCCAACATTTCTTTCCACCAGAAAGTTTTTGCATTAAAAATTCAAGAGCTATGTATCAAATAAAATTGTTTGGTCAAAAAGATGGTACTGTCTTAAGTAAAAACAGGGTTACAACTAGCAGGTATAGATTTTTGTGACGTATATTTTTCATAATTTCATTTCATTTCAGGCATTCATTGCATCGGGTTCCTTTCTTCTGTCAGTCAGCGCTGGAGCGACAGCAGGGTTCTCGGCCATACTCATACCACAACTTCAACATGCGCAAGGATCCAAGAAATATTCGACCGAAATGATATCCTGGGTCGGTATGTATATTTTGACACTTCCTAAAGCAAAATGACAAGATACTTCTAAATTCGGCTGATAATTATACTGTTAGTCAACAAATAAGATTTTAGTAATAACAGTAAAAAAAACAGTAAACCTTGTATGAAAAAAATGTATATTACGAGTAAATAAATCAGGTGTAAAAAACTTTTCTTGTTTAAAAATGTTACTTGCATTTTAAAAAAATCTACATATTTTAGTCTAATTCATTAGTGCTGATCTCAACAAGCGTGAGGTCTTGAGTTCGTACTACCAGTGAGAAATAGAATAGAATAGAATAACTCTTTATTGTGCACCAAAACACATAAAAATAAATACATTAAAAGAAACTTAAAAACTAAGTGATACACAAAGGCGGCCTTATCGCCAAAACAGCGATCTCTTCCAGGCAACCTTATGTTATGGAGACATAATAAAATAAATTTTGCACTATGGTGCTCTTAATACTCAAAAAGAAATATAACACATGCAATATCAATTGGAATATAAAGATTTTAAAATAAAGGAAAAAAGCATAAACAGAATTACTTTAATCGAGTCATATTGAATGTAGAAAGTGACGATTGATATTTGGGGCTTTCCTGACTTCTACTGGGAGCGAGTTCCAAAGATTTACTGATAGCGAGGTAAAAGATCGGCTATAATAGTTATAATAGCAACTTCTAAAGTTGGTTTCTAAAGTTGGCATCCCATGTATCTGCTTTCCTTCCTGGCAAGTATTACTTGCTCGCCCGAGTGTGTATGTATGTATGTAAATATGCCCGGCGACAGGACACACCTTTTTTACGTGTGAAGTCCGTGAAATGCACAGGTTCTCCTGATAGTAAGAGAGAGATGTGGGGTGTAGCCATCTTATATGTTAAAGGTGCCTCGTTTTTTTGTGTTCCAGTGGTTAGGGCTAGTGTGAAAGTCTACTAGCAACCCTACCCTCTAGACCAGAACATGACAACAATTTTAATTGTGGTAGAAATAGGTAATGTGGTGGATCCCAACCTAGATAGGCAGTTGCATAGCACTCTACCACCATTGTATTTGTTAGTAATAACTTATTTTAACATGTGGTGGTCTCTTACAAGTTGCCTTGAATACAGGTGGATAGTCTGTTTTACACAGTAGATCCGGACAAACACGTGGACCTATAACGTCAATGGCGTACGTAGGCCGGCGCCTCAATGGTGTATAGCCGTGCGTTTGTTCGCTACATTTTGCCATAAAAAATAAGTTCTACATTTTAACTTGGCCGTAACCAAATATGTACAGATAAGCTATAATCTCAACAAAAATAATAGATAATATGTAATTATGAGTAGTAATCGTGTAATTCAAGTTTATTTAATATCTTTTACAGCTGCCACAGCATCGTTGGCACTACTTTTCGGTAACATAATATCTGGTTACTTGATGGAGAGATGGGGACGAAGAACATCTCATATACTACTCTCCGTATGCTACATAAGTGGATGGACGATCATCGGTTTCGCTGGAAACATTTACTTCATCTTACTCGGAAGATTCATCACAGGATTCTGTCAAGGATGGCTTGGTCCATTGGGCCCAGTATTTGTAGGGGAAATTAGTTCACCGGCCTATAGAGGATTGTTTTTAGCTGGGCTATCGTTGTGTATAGCGTCTGGCGTATTCATGTCACATTTATTTGGTACATTTATGCATTGGAGCCATGCTTCATTCCTATGCGGCTTGTTCCCCTTATTTGGATGCATAATTTTGTATTTTGCGCCAGAATCTCCAGTGTGGCTGGCTTCTAAAAATCATATTGATAGATGCATGCAGTCGTTTAAATGGTACAGAGGTACCAGTACAGCAATGAAAAATGAACTAGACAAATTGCTGCTTGACCAAAGCAACAAAATAGAAGCAAAAAGTAAAATGAAGACGTTAACGGCAAACATAAAGAAACCAGAATTTTGGAAACCCCTTTGTATTATGATAATATTTTTTATATTAACACAGTTGACAGGAATCAACGTTGTTTGTGCGTACACGACAGATATAATGGAAGTACTTATCGGTAATAAATCTAATACGTACATGGCAATGTTAGTCATAGATATACTGAGAGTTATCACTTTGGTTGTTGCTTGTATATTATTACGACGAAAAGGAAGAAGACCGATGGCATTATTTAGTGGAGTGTTGACAACTTTGTCTCTTCTTGCTTTAGCAACGTACTTGTATTGGGTTGAAATAAAATTTCTTAGGCGAATATCACCAATTGTATCATTGTCTTTAATGGCAATATATGTGGTTGTGTCGAATGTAGGTTTATCTCTTTTACCTTGGAATATGGTTGGTGAAATGTTTGCGACGGAGACAAAAGGTTTGGGTTCTGGTATAAGTGTAATGATGACTTCAATATCATTTTTTGCTACTGTGAAGACTGCGCCAGCCATGTTTGAAGGTATTGGACATCACGGTACTTACTTGTTTTATGGATTATCTACTCTTTTTGGAACAATATTTTTATACTTTTGTCTTCCTGAAACAAAGGAAAAAACGTTACTAGAAATAGAGGAATATTTTAGATACGGTAAAAAAAATAGATCTCAAGTTAACTCGAATGCTTAATTTTATGATTAACATTGTACAAGGATAATATTGAAACGAGAGTATACAAAGTTTTATGTGAAATACTTTGCGAAATTATTAATGTAATTAATACGAAAACGATAGCAGTGATACGAAATATAAGAAATATGATGTAAGTTAAAGTTTGATTAGAATGTTTTACTTGTGTACAGTAAAATAAACGTGATATTAATGTGAATATTTAAAATAACTTGAAAAGGGGCGCTTGTGCGTTCTCGGGTTCACTTTCATAATGGGTTAAATTATTTAACTTTGAGTTAGCTTCTAATAAAGAAGGTTTAAATTTGAAATAATTGAACTCAGGAACGCGCAAGCAAAACTAAGTCAGAGCTCTTTTCAAAGAGTCTAAAGTATTATTGTTAAACTTATCTTAAATGTGGACATTAATTCCTAGGGCAGATATCAATGTTACAGTTGTGTTCAGTAAGGCTAATCGTTTATTATAATGTACTTGTGATAAGAAAATGTAGCAATCGTATTATATTTGTTGTATCCTTGGTGATCTATGTAGATTAGAACGTGTTATGAAGCAAGTTTCTCTTGGCCTACTTCTGTAGAAGTCCTGTTAATATAATACAAATCATTTTCTTTTAATTTTCAATTTCCTCAAGTTGTTGTTCAGATAAATACGACACATGTTACAAATTTGAAGGAACAATAGTTAACATCAGAAACAATTACATTTATGTATCAAAAAAAAATAACTAAACTTGATGTAACATATTGAAAAAAAACAAAATTAAAAGCACCTAAATTAAAAAAAATGTGATACAATGTAAAAAAAAATATTTTTTAACAGATTATAGAAAATGGATCGTTGGTTTGGCTATGTGGAAAGAATAGCAGATGAGAGATTGACAAAATAGTATAAAATGCGAATGTGGTTGTAATTCAGATACCCCGAGAGATCTAGGTTGACATATTCTTACTATTAAATCGTTCAGATTTTATCCTAAGGTGGTGACTCAAGTCTCAGAAACAGTCACATGTTAGCAACCAAGCACATCGTTCTCCTTTTGCTAAGAGACATTCGTGGAATGTAGACACCGTAGATGTTCCGGGTGCGTAGCTGTCCTTAGGCTGAAATAAACGGCCAATTAAGGAAATCTACCGGCTATCCAACCCTTCAGACCGGAACATGACAGTATAATTTATGGTGCCGGTACCCGGATAAGTTGCTGCACAGCATTTTGAACTTATATAAATGAAATGGCTTTAATACAGTAACAAGCATTAAAACCGTCACAGAAAATATTTATTACATAATATCTTCACTCCCTTATCCCGAAGCGGTAGACAAAGTTATAATTAGGGCACTTACTGTAAGTTGAAGGTGCTAAGTTCCATAATGTGATAGGTAGCAAACCTATTGCCGTCTAAGCAAATCTCGAACAAAGTTGCAAAAGTATCTTCACGCCCATATCCCCGAAGAGGTAGGCAGAGGCACAACCAGGGCACCCACGACTAGCCGAAGATACTAAATCCCATATTGGGATAGTTGGCAAGCCTATCGCCAACCGGGCACGTTGCCAATCCCGACCAACATTTTTATTTCGAACCCGAGACCTCATGCAGTCAAGTCCAACACCCAGACCGCTCGACCACAGGGGCAATTTAGACGACAAAGTTGCATTTATCAGAAAATAGAAAAAAAACCTTTGAGTTGACTGACTCGGGAATTGGACTCGGGATTTCATGTTGACTACCTAAGGCGAAATTCATTTACTTAAAAATTGATCAAATAAAAATTCCAAATTCTAAAATGTCCAAAATGATCATTAGTATGATCATACATAGGTATGTATGTATGATCATTAAAAACATATCATCAATGACATGATCACAATGAACAATGATATGATCATCACAATTTCCAAAGTCTTTCTTGATAAGAAAATTTGTCTTTAGATAGTATTGTCTATCTTGCTTAGAATTTATCAGACATTTTAAAGACACAAAAAAATTTAACGCCTGTTTTAATAAACACTGTCTAAAATTGACATCCAACCAATAGCAAGCTACACGTGGATGACGTAGCATTATTTTATTGGTTGAGAATCCAATTTTACAGTGTGTAAAAAACAAGTGTTCAACGAGTGTTTATTTGTTTTTGTGGTAAAACAGTAGAGTTTTAATTTAAATTTGTAAGTATTTCTAGCCGTGTATTGCTTTGTCGATGAAAATCATGTGTAGAGTGGAAGAGATTATACTCTACATTCTATAGGAATATCGCTTTAAAACCTAATTACGAAATTAAAGATTTGAAAAATCCTTACGTTTTCTATTAAAATATTTGAATCTAAATAAAATGTGCGAAAGATTACATTTTTTTTATTACACACGTCATATTTATTACAACTGAAAGTTAAGTTGGACTCCATGTGTTCAGCAGACCAAGGAAAACCTGTCGCCTTGTAGTTTTGTAAATGGACAAGTGGCACGCGTCGCCACCGGTAAATTACAAACATCTTCCTGTTGTGACACGTGGCTATCATCCATGCCATTCATAGATTTTGATGATTCGCTAACATCTGCCACACCACTTTTTCTTGCGCTAGAAATTCCCACGTTGGAATGAAACGTATGCAACAAATTTTTGTGAAGGCAAAAAAAAATCAGGAAAACATCTGTGATCCTTAGGAGAGTGTATTTTTGGACCTGATATTATGAAGTTCTTGTTTAAGGAAGTGGGTCGAATGCATTATGAATTTTTAAGGTTTTTGTAATTACTTATTGTTTTACATTTATTTAAGATAAATAAGTAGAAGCATTTACTTATAAAAAGGTGAATGACTTACATATTAAAAAATATGTTTAAGTGGATTCACTGTGATTATGTATTGCGTTAAAGTTTTTACTGACGACATTCTTACTTCAAACTATAACATTACAATTGCACATCAGGAAAACTAAGGTGTCTCGACTTTGATGATGATGGAAGAGTAACCATCAGCACACTTGTTCAATTGACAGAAACATTTAGATAGGTGTAAAACACACATTTTGCTTTTGCCTAAGGTAAGTAATACTTATTATTAATACTTTTCAATAATACTTTCACTTTTTCTATTACCTGTACTAGGTAACTGTTTGACTGGCTCTTTGTTCGAAAGATTAGCATACATGCCTACTGCCATCGACCAACCTTGACTCAGACCATTCGGGTTCGATTACCGATGAGGTCAGATATTTACTAAATTTATTTAATATCTATTTAAGTACATATTTCTATGTGTTTTTATAGGTATTATATCTTTGACTTACACCCATAAAAATTTTAAAACTATTGAAATCGTAACTAACAGCTAATATACAATATGTTAAGTAATATGGCGCAAGGACCGTTTAAATTACCTTTTATTTCCATGTCAAGTAGTTCCTGTGCTTTCATTGTTTATTCTATTATGCATTACGTGCATATCATATCGTCTGCGATGGTTCACTGGAACACGACGAATATTTAATAATTTACAATAAGACACGTGGCTGAACGGAAACTAAACACGTGCTATCAATTAGAATTGGAGCGATAAAAAACTGACTAGACTATTGTGGAAGCTCACCCTAAGTGGGTGGAGTTCTAGTCGTAAAATGTGTAAAAGAATGTTCAGAAACATGACCTTATAGTGTTGTTAAACATAATATTATAAATCTGCGCTTGTATATCGCTAAGTTTATCATATTTAATGTGATTTATTACGCGTTTATGATTGCATTATTGCTAATAATTTGTAATAAACTGTGTTAAATGTATTAAATAAATAGCGTGTTCATTTATAGTAGAAATAAAATTATATATCCGATTTAGGTCAGTTTTGTGTATTTTTTATTATGTCTTAATTGATAGTTAAATTTCATTTATTTACTATCTTATCGCCTCTGTGGTCTAGCCGTCCAGGTGTTGGAATTGACTGCATGAGGACTTGACCCGGGTCGGGCAACAAAAAAAATCGATTTTTCCAATTTTCTAAAAAAAATTTGCTCGGGATTGGATAGGTATGTGCCTTGGCTATATGGTTGGCGACAGGCTTGCTACCTATCATATTTTGGGACTTAGTGTCTTCGGCTAGTCGTGGGTGCCCTCGTAGTGTCTCTGCCTACCACTTCGGGGATATGGGCGTGAAGATATTTTTTATTGACTCATCTTCATACTTGTCTGAGCGCATTTTTTTATGCTTGTAAATAACACAAAAGACGTATTGATGAAGAAATAAACACATGGCGGATTTTACAAGTTCTGACGATTCTTTATGCGTAGTTAGATAAGTTCAAAATATTCACGCACCAGAATAGTGATCGTTATTGTTGATGGCGTGTGTATCAAACAGGTTTTCTTAATCATATTTTAGTTGGATGTTAACTTATTACGCATGTTAAAAATAGAGAGTATAACAGAGGTAGTTAGTATAAGTGTTCGACTTAGATCAGAACTCAAACCATAGAGTTCAATTTTGAAATGCAGACGGCCAACAATCAACCAAACTACCAATTCAAGATATTTAATAAACGGCTAGAAATTTTTAAGCTCCTTTAAATCATGGTATCTTAAAGTGTGAAAAATCCTGGCAAGTCAAGAATTAACTAAAAAATATATGACATCAATTTTGTTAAGGTTGGGAAAATATTGCCTCTTGCACACAGTCAGACAATGTTGGTAAACCATATTCTCAAAAGTAGCTCAAATTGCAATTTTCTGTAGGGAAATCTTCACCTTTGATCCTCGCATAGTAAACAGATCCTTCATTTGAATGTGGCCATTGGTTTAGAGTAGATGTCAAGAGGTTTACTCAAATGCTTAGTTTGTATGTAACTTTGTTAACGCTGCTATTTAGAACGTGCCAATTAACTGTTAGATTGAATTTTCCATACAATCTATACTAATATTATAAAAAGGAAATGTTTGATTTTTTGTTTGTTTGTTTGAAATGAAAAGGCTCCGAAACTACTAGACCGATTTCAAAAATTCTTTCACCTTTAGAGCGCTACATTATCCCCGAGTGACATAGGCTTTGTTTCATCAAAATCGGTGTAGTATGAGCCAAGTTACGCAGGCGAAGCTGCGTGAAACTGCTAGTCGAAAATAACTTCACTTTCATTAAATACATTTTGATAAAACATGGGATTTTTAACTGCACATCCAAGCTTTAAATAATAAAAATACAATGTAAGTTATTGCAGCCGGTAATACTTAAATAAAAAATAAACAAATAAATGTGGGTACTGAAGGGTCTATGGGACTTCCTAATTTGAACCAATGAAAAACGGAAGAGTATTTTTGATATAGTTCACTTTTATTTTATTTTTTAGTCCAACAAAATACAGTCCAATATTTTGTACGACTATTTTTTGTGTTTTTTTTTGAGTTATATGCAATGTGTAATACAGACACAAATTGTCTTTAAATGCTTATGGAGCCAGCTTGGAGAAACCTTTACCTACATGAGGGCCTCATATGAAATTATTGACAAATTGTTCAGCGTTTTTGTGTTATATTCAATATAAGTACGTATTTTATTGTCGCAAGCTATCAAAATTGAAGTTCGTAGTGTGCATGTCAACTACCTGAATTATGTTCAATTTAAAAATGTAAAACATTCATGATTTGTTAACTTTTTTGTTTAATGTATATAATTGAATATGTTAAGTATGAAGTTTATTATCTCACATGCTATTACTTTCCATCAACTGATAGAGCTCCTAAATATTGACATGTTGATAAACAAGATTATTGTGCTCCAAATAGTCCTGTCTATTGTCTCATAAGGAAGTTAAATACTTTTGTTTCATATGTAAATAAATTGTAAATGAGTCAAGTAGGTACTGTTACAAATGAGTCAACGTATAGTTATAAACATCACGTCATTTGTTTAATTGTTCTTTACAATGTTAGAGATATGTCCATGTATTTAATATCATATATCACTATGCAAATCGAAAAGTTCTGATAAAATTTTAGAAATTTGTTCGTAGATATTTCTTGTGTATGTGTGTGTGTGTGTTTTTTAATAATTAAATATCCTTGGACATATTACACAAATTGAATCTAACCCCAAAGTAAGCAAATTGCATGCTTGTGTTATGGGTGTTAGTCAACGGTACTTATACATAGAAATACTTAAACAGATACCAGAATAAATTTAATAAACACCCAGACCCGGAAATGCAGACATCTAAATGTTCATCACACAAATGCCTGCCTCCGTCGGGAATCGAACTTGAGCCTCGCGGTTCTTCGATGTAGTTAGGGGTGTACGCTAGCCACTCGACCAACTAGGCGGTCAACTCACTCACGGTCCTGAACTCCTCCTAGTCGACTCGGACGATTTTAAAGAAATTGTTTGTATGTGTTCAAGAGGATTCAAGAATGGTTTAGATTCACAATATGGTCCCACTGGAAAATGTTTTTTAATTATTTTGGAATGTTTTACATTAGATCCGGCAGGCTGCGCTTCTGTCGGAGCCTCAACTGTTATGTAGTAGCTGTTAATATCAAGGTCGGCTAGTAGTATTTAAAATTTACCGTCACCCCCTGCTTTCAATTGTTATGATAGTATGTACTTATACAATTGTCTAGTCCCGGCTGACTGTTCCGGTGAACTTGGTTCCATCCGTTCTGTTTGTATGGGAGAAATTCAAATGTTGTTTCCTAGTTTCCTCGCAGATGAACCCGATAAAAAGTGTCCTTCCGTCTCCTGGTTCTTAGCCACCGCCTACCCCATCAATTTTCAGTCACATCTGTTCAGCCGTTCTTGAGATATAACTAGTGTAACTAACATGACTTTCTTTTATTTATGTATTCATATAATTCTTCTGGACGTGCGTTTATTACCTAACTCTCGACCGGTTGAAATATATAATTAGCTTAGTAATTATATTTCAATCAGTTTGAAAGTGCAACTGGAAGCCGTAGTTGGCACTGCTGTCAATATTTCACCAAAATCAAGATGGTAAAAAGTACGTCGCTACAAATAGAATGTCGTAGAATAACTTCGATGGGTATACAATATAATGACTAAATAATTTACCGCAATTTGAAAAACATTTTTCCCCGTGTTGGTCCAGGCTCCTTTGCAGAATAGACCATCTGCCTTCCTGCCAGGTAGCTCGTAAAAGGCTTACCGTCACTAACACCGTGTCATCCTACTAGGTGGTAAGTTTCGTAGCGATTCGCCAGGATTGGTACCCCAGCCTTGCCTATTCCTGCCACCATAACGTCGAATTCTTGCCGTTGACGTGTTTCGGTTCGGAGGGTAAGGTAGCCGCTAAGCTTAATGTTGCTCGAGGGGTAACAATCCCGGCCTCAGGTTGGTAACGTACCATTAAAATGTTTGGTGTCTCTAGGCAGCGTGAATTTTTTACCATTACAAAATCCGTCTGCTTGTTTGCCAAAAAAAAATGAATGTATTAATGATAACGATAAGAGATCACAGATGGCGCACTAAAAAGTTTAGAAACAGAGTAGTTGGTCCTAAGAAATGAAGAAGGCGTTCTTTTCAACAAGACATTAAAATTTATTATAGTCGAATTTCGACTAACGGGCGACCACTAGTATAATGTTATTGCATGTAAGTTTGGCTGAAAATGTGAAAAAATAATAGTTATCGTCAAAAATACCCGTGTAAGAACATAAACATAAAAAATATTCAAAAAGGTTTTCGAAACTATTGTATTACTACCATTTTATACGTTAATGCCCTCTTAACACATACACCAAATAGTAAAACATATAAATATTCAATGTGGGTTTAAGTCAGGCAATGAATTTTTTAGCATGTAAATTAAGTGGAAATTCGACAGTTGTTGCTGTCCATTGAAAAGGAAACACGCTTGACATAAATCTAATTGCGACAGTATCCAATACACGTGATTTTGAATATCCGGAGCAATTGCTGATCAGACTTAATACTTTAGTCAAGTACTCTACTATTATAATAATTATAAAGTTCTATTATTGAAGTTAAACAAGCAGACGGATTTTCTGATGGTAAGAAATTCACGCCGCCTAGAGACACCAAATGTGGTAATGGTGCATTGCCAACCTAAGGCCGGGATGTTAGGCCTTAAGCAAAAGTAAGTTTACCGGCTACCTTACCCTTCGAACCAGAACGCGTTATGGCGGCATGAATAGGTAAGGCAGTGGTACCAATTCGGGTGAGTCGCTATGAAACTCTACTACCTAGTCGGATGTCACGGTGTTAGTGACGGTAAGCCTATGCTCGCCTTTTACGAGCTGCCTGGCAGGAAGGCAGGTGATCTATTCTGCAAAGGAGCAAGAAGCAACACGGTGAAATAAAATACTTTACACTTTAGTCAAGTGTTTTACTGAATACATACGAGTACTTTTAAAGTTCTACTATCGAAGCTCTCACCTTTTTTATTTTCAAACGTACAACGCTAAACTATTGAGTTCCCAATTTATTATCTGGTCATAGTTTTCGTTAAGAAAATCAAAAGCTTAGACAACTTTGTGACTTAGAAAATCTAAGGAATCCAAGGTATTTGACAACTCAAGAAATGAAAGGTAAATACATATTAATCAAAATTCTCTATGGAAAAAAAATAACTTTCTACTTACTTACTTAGAGGTCAATGCTTTCTACAAAATTAAAAATCATAATATTATATATTATACTATGTATTCTAAAGTTTAAGTTGACATTATATTCTTTATTACACTCAACTTAAACCTTGAAGTACTTACTTTAGTAAATATTTATTAATAAGGCGGTTAGTATGCGTATGTAATGATCTCATCGCCCAGTTGTAAAATGATATAAAGTGATGAATTATTTATCCAACTTATGCAGTGACTCAGACTAGACGGTAGAGTTGGGATATTGCTCGCCCGGTGAGAGCAATCCACCGCATTTTCTACCGCCTCCATGTTACTGCTGATTATTGATTGATATTGACAACTTACATAAAACGCTTAAAATCCTATCTTCATGTTCATTTTTATTGGTGCCAGATTACTTACTGTGAGGAACATTGTATTGTGGTTCAATTATATATGTATTATAGAAAAAATAGTCTGTCTATAACTGACCAACTCCCAAAGCAAAATTTATAAGTACCTAAGTATATAAAAAACATCTTCACGGCAGTCTTACAAAAGAGGAAACAGAGGTTAGGACATCCACGATTGGTGAAAGATATTTACTGTCTTTTTATTCAGTCTTTAAGTAGACATTTCGTATACAAAATGATGGTTTAATGATAGATTAAATGTTAATTGATCTCTGAGAGTAGTTTTGAGTCCCACTATGTGTTAGGTGAAAAACCTGTCGCCAACCGGGTGATAATCTAATCCTGGCAATGTTATTTTTATTAGAAAATTGAAAAAACACATTTTGATTTGCCTGACCAGTAAATCAAACTTTTGCAGTCAGTGCCGGATCAGTAGACCACAGAAACAATTAATACAAACTACTGTAAAATGTATTCTAGGTATTTCATTATCTTACAGACTTAATCCTGCACATAAATATTGTCTTTGCTTTTTATCGTGACGCATTTTTGTTTCATCAAGTACTAAATCACGATTCCAAATAAGTTTCACTTTCAATACCCAAGATAACATTAATCAAACTTTATAAATTTTTACAAACTATCATCCAAGTTTCTACATTTTTGTTGTTTAACACGTACGATAATTAGTCCTAATAATCTTTTATACGTTTTCTCATATAATCTCTTAACAAAGTAACTTGAGCTTTTTGGCATTTGAAGTAACGTGTTGAACCTACTTTAACAGTCAATAAAGAAATACATTCGAAAACAAAATTACTAAAACATGGATTTTACAATCTTTGGCATTCGAAAGCGCAGCAAACAAGTTATCTATATCTACGCATGATTTTTTTCTATTTTTTTTCAATAAAATTTTAAGACAGACGGACTTCAATACTAAAGAAGTTTGATGCCAACTAAAGGCTGAGATCATTAGTCTCTAGTATAAGTTTAATGGTTACCTTATTCCTAAAACTGAATCACGACTATAGCGACAAGGTATGTAAGGGAAGTCTCACAGGACTACTAAACGGTTACAATTGCGGTATAATCTACCAAATTCTTACAAGAGTCCAAGATAATAACAGTTTTATTCATTTAAATACAAGGATAGTTATACTAATAATAATAATAATAATTGTCCCGATATTCGTGTCAGTAAACGGTCTAATACCGAAGAGTCTCGACCAACATCTTAAGAGACTCTCTCTACAACCCTGGGTTAAGGGCCGAATTCAGAAGGCAGCAATTTTGGGGACGGCACGTATTGTGCGGAGGTTCCTCACTCTGTCGCCCTGACCACTGACGGTTTAGTTGTAAGACCACCGTTTTTGGTAACCTGTTTTTTATGTTTATATTTTTAATATTTTTTTTGTATTAAATGTATAAACGTAGAAAATAAGAGGCATTGAGAATAAATGATGATAATAATAATAATACAAAATTTTTGTACAAAATGTAGTTACACCAAATACCTACGACAAAAATAAAGAATCTATTGAAACATGTAACTCGTCTAACATGTAACCATTTTTACTTGAAAAGCCATCATTGCTTTGCTAGTAAAAAACACAAGCTCAGGTTTTAAGAAACACAACAAAAACCTGCCATTAACTCCACTTTCCTTCCTTTGCCATACGGCCGACATCTTGACACGCATAACTCCCTACCTACGTTTGGTATTTTTAGACTAATATTTTTTGCTAAAAAACTGAGAAAGATGCACTTGCTTATGTTGGACAGCATCTACTACAATTATTATATTTTCGTCTCTAGTCTCCAGTATCCTTTAAACTTCAATATTCAAAATTAATTTACTTTTCAAAAACGAGGTGTTTAAAAATTTGTAATAGGTCCTTTACTAAAGCAGAGATCTATCTAAAAAGCACACCGAAGAAATGCTAGTTTTTAATAAAACATTTACACAAATGGAATCAAAGGTATGAATGGCGACGACTGGAGTAGAGAAGAAAGAGTAGTTAGGAGAAAGAGTTCTCACGCTCAAGCGTTAAGAAATGAATGTTAGAATGTTGATGTGGATGTAATAGACTTGCTATTGTTATCTGTAATGTAATAGAAACTAACCTTCACCCGCTTTTTGTCTTTAACAAAAATATTTAGTTTTTTATTTAATCGGAGATATAAACAAATTTAAGTAGTTCAATAGGTACTCAATAGTTTTTTATGATTACAGTTTTTTATGTTATTCGTGCACATGCACACGGCTCCCCTGATGGTAAGAGATAAGCATAGGCACCATGGATGTTATAGATGCGTCGCTATCTTATTATTTAAGCAAAGACTAAGATAATATTAAAGTTAAATTGACATTACAGCCTGTATCACTTTTATAAAAACTATAATACAAAGTTAAACCTTGGAGCATTTTAATGTATGTTTATCAATAAGACGGATTGTATAAGTCTACCGGCTACTCTGCACACCGGATCGACAGGAATAAGTATGGCGGCAGGAATAAGTATGGCAGTGGACCCCAACTCTTGCAAGTTGCACAGCACTCTAGTACCAATGCTCTTACAAGCTGATGGGCAGGGAGACAGTAAGGTCCATTCTACCCAGAGGACCCGAACCAACCCGAGCAAAAATAAATAATATTTACTAATAAATAAGATATGGCTATAGCTACACAAACATTAATTTTACTTGTAAAAGGTAATAATAATAATTAAATAATATGCGTTGAGTAAGCAGCGTCGCTAGTGTGACTTTTAGTGTTCCAGATTAAAAAAAAATAATTTATTCAATTCTAACTTGGTAATGAAGTTGGAATCGATTTTCTAACCCCCGATTGAAAAAAAGTTTTATAAGTTTGATGTGTTTGTGTGTGAGTGTGTCACCATAGTCTTGAACGAATGAATGAATTGAATGGTCCGGTTTCTAGGTATATGGATTTTTGTATTTGACAGCTAACGTGATCGAAATGGTTCCTTAATACATTACAGCTGGGTTTTGTCGGGGATATTAAAGTCTTTTAATTTTTTAACTATTTCAGTTTTACTACATATAAGTTATCTATAACATATTTTTGTAATTCGTTCCGCTGCTTTTCGCTGTAGCTTAACTTCTGTTTAAAGGGTTTAACTTAAAACACATGTAAACTTTAAACCGCGTATTTGTATGAAAAGGGTAACAAAAGTGGAGGAAGCCAGCCAAGACTGCCAGGATCATGAGGTTTGGCACTCGATACTCTCTGCCTACCCCGTACGGGACTTGGCCTGAATCTGTGTATGTATGTAAGAAACTTTAAAATTAAGTGTTCATATCTCAATTAGACTAATTTCCCAATATCAATACCATTAAAATAATAAACTCTACAGTGATAACGATTACGCAATGATAAATTTGATAACAGTATGATAACTGTAATGATATTTGACCTTGATAACCGACCAGTTTTGTACCAGATATATTTATATGCTAATGAACTAAGGGCCTATGAGTATTGCTTAACTGTGATGACATATCTAGCTAGCTAAACATAAACCTTGAAGATATCTATACATCGATATAAATAAATGAAATTGGATTGTCTGTTCGTAGTATTAACATATATGTATAGGTATATACGATACATATACTAAAATAACATTCGTATTATTAATTTTGTCAGACTGTCTGTTCTGTCTGTTGACGGGGCTAGCAGTGGCAGGTAGCTGATGTAGTAGGCAGTAGTATAAACGTCTAACTTATTACTAATTAAACAACTTTATTTATAAATTCCTCGAGGAAGAAGTCGCGGGTGCAGCTTGTAACGTCTGTAGATGTACATACAAATTATGTTCACGCTAAGTGCCTTGCGTGCATCGGCGGCGTGAGGCGTGAATTTAGTGTGGCAAGACACATTTCACGAGGCGCTCTAATGGCGCGAATTTATTTGAAATTAAATTGTTTTTTTTAGAGAAGCAGAAGTACCTAAGTACATTTCTTTGATACATAAAACAACAATGTACACTTTTAGTAAAACCGTAGAAAAGTGAGTTTTGTACATTGAAAAAAGTGGGTGCAGGTGACTAAAACGGGACAATAGATTACATTATAGCAATTTCAGAATTTATGTCGGTATATCATGACATGACTGCAATTCAAACCGAATCTGCTACTTTAGATCTTCATTTTTTTTCAATAGACATCGAACAACTTTCCTGATGGTAAGAGAGAACCAAGGCCTTGATCGCTGTCTTGTGGCCGCGGTGTTAAGCTCCTTGTACAAATCTACTGGCTGTTCTACCCTTCTAACCAGAAACTTACACTGTCATTATGGTAGCAGGAAGGCAAGGTGGTGAATCTCTCTCTACCACTAGTTGACTTATTTGATTCGCAATTTACGTGTTACCTGGCAAGGAGAGGCCAAAAATCTTATAAATATCAACTGCTTTTCTTTCAAACAGCTGGTAAGAGGTGAGTGTCGTTTACTTAACATTGTGGCCTTGGTAGCTGGTAGTGATATGATTCACGCAGATTGGTTATTCCTATGTCAAAATGTCCGTGCTCGACACTTTCGTGTGCCGTTTTCGAGGATAGGATACCTAGCTAATATTTCGTCGATATCATAATTCTCGTTATCGTATTTTATTAAGACACTTTATTCTTTCCGTAAAAGTTGACATTTGTGATTAAATTCCACTCATTTGGGTTTAAAACTAATTATTACGAAGCAGCATATGCCACCGAGACTTACGATGTTTTCTGGAGCTAATTTAGTATTGGTTTTTGTACCGCGCAATCTGTGCGTATCACCACGGTATCGCCAGATGGCAGTACTGCGCGCATGCCGTATGGCGGCAACATGCGTCGGCGGGATTCTGTCAGTTTCGCCGTCCTTAATTTATCTGTAGAGTTTGTTTGTAATCATGTTTTAATAATGCAAATAAACGGGTCCCAATCACTCAGATGTTTTATTAAGTACCTATAAAGCTGTAGTCCTTCAGTAACATTTAAATTTATCCCCATGATAGACCGGATTCTTCGTGTAGAATAGACTATCAGACTGACAGCAGTTAGGTAACTATACTGCAGTGGTAAAATCCTATGCAGCAACATATCCGGGTAAGGATCCACAGTCCGACCTATCTATTCCTGCCGCTATAATAAAACTATAATGTTGCGGTCTGAGTGTACCTACAAACTTCGCACATAAAGCCAGAATCCCTGTCTATAGGACAGAAACAGGTAGAGAGTTGTCATCAGATCCTTAATATTGTTTCCTGTCTTATGCCATAAAAATATATTTTAATTTTGGCGATTTTTCCGAGCTAAGGATCATGGTAGGGGAGCCCAAGAAGGGTGCAAATTTTTGCAGTTACTCCGGTGCATCAGATTATGACATGGGAGATACTTAGTAGGTATCACAATTAAATACCTCTGTTGTGTGTCAGATCTTTATAAATAGGGACACTTTTCGGGGAGTCTGTCTAAAGTTATTTGGCTTGAAAGAAATGCTTGGACATGTCAGACTAAAGTGCAATATAAGTGCAAATCTGAAACTCATTCTTCTAAATTAAAAAATATTTAACTTTTTTAATTACATAAATTAACGGATCCTAGTTTTAAAGAATAATGAAATGATTATGTAATATTGGTGATGGTGATGGTGATAGGTCTGACACATAAACATCCAGAGAAAGAGAGACAGAGAGAGAGAAAGAGAGAGAGAGATCGTTTTTCTTCTTTGGTTAAAAAGACATTTCAAACGTTAAAAATATAATAAATAACAGGATTTCTAATATATTTACTTCGAGTTTTGTAATAAGTAGGTATATTGTTAAAGTGATTAGTATTATGACTAAATGTTGCGATCAACTAAGAAAGACCTTTACAAATAACATAATCGTAAATTTTTATAGTAATGAAGCATTTAATGTAAACAATCCAGATGGATTTAATCATCATATCAATCAACAATGAATGTAACTAAACATGGAATATCGTATGTCTAGTCTGTATGTATACAAAGCAATCATATATCATCAATGTCTAAGGTCTAAAGGTCTTCGCATGAGATGCACAGATTATCATAAACGTCATTCTAATCTTTGAACACGTGGATCTCAGACTATGCGACTTATGCGTTTGAAAAAGTGCTTATTCAGTTTTGTACGTTGTGTGTATAGTAGATCCCTTAGGCAAAGTCCGTTTTTTGCCGGTTCCCATGAACCCTGTGACAATAGAGGTAACCTCGATGAAAGACTGCCGAAGATCCACGCAAGAATAAATATTGCGCAACAATAGGGTAGCTTCTTTGACTTTAGATGGCTTTCTTGTCGTACTTCATAAATCTTGATACTTGATACTGGTAATTATATTTTTTCGATCGATTTTTTTCTACTAATTAGTACTAGTCAAAAAAGTGTTATAACCAAATGCAAAGGAAGTGCTATTTTGTCAAGCGTATGTTGTAGGTATGTATGTAATATTTTTTTATTACTTACCTCATATCTCTTTGGGTTTGCCATAATTAAGATATGATTAGATTCGTCTTAGCAACCTAACGGTCAGTATTGATGACCTATCTAAGATGTTATAAGATAGTACTATTTTAGTTTAGTTAAGTTTTTTTTTATTTTAGTTGCCTGTTCGGATTGATTTGGCCGTTTTTTCATGATCATGTGTTTTTTTTCCACTCAAAATTTCTTTGAGAAAATTTTCGAACCCGAAATTGTTCCCCCGTGGACCATTTTTTTTGTTTTTCGCATTGGCATTGCCATTACTGCCATGCCAAGTTTAAGTTATCTGATTTAACAAAATTAGTTTTAAATTATTCCGAATTAGTCATCTTTTGTCATAGAAAAGTTAGTTCAGGGTCTTAAAGCAGTAGCGACATTACTCGAGCTCATTTTGTGAGATTTGGCGTCAACTAAGAAATACACGGTGCATGCACGGACGATATTCTTAAGACCTCTATAACCACACCTTTTGGGTTATATGAATTTCCATTTTTGACTTTCGGTCTTAGGAACGCAGGGCAAACTTTTCACCGGTTTGTGGACGAGAAGACCAGGGCCTTTGACTTTGCATACTGTTATTTGGATGACTATTTAATATTCTCTAGGGATGAGGCGCAGCACGAAGAGCACCTACATACTTAAATACTTGTTAGTAGTTTCATAAAACAAAATTGTTTAAAATGATTTAATTTCCCTTGATATGTATGACGAAATTTTGGGTAAAAAAGATAAATAAAAGACTATAAAATTCACTCGAGAAAGTTGTGGGTTTAATTTTTTAATTTAACGAAATTGTTTTTAATATTAATTTTGATATTAATTTTTAAAGTCATAATTAAAAAGAGGATTTAAATTTGTATCATTTTCGACCACTTGAACTGTGCTTGTTTAGTTTAAAAGTATCAAGATTCATTTATTCGACTATATAAAGCGTACAACAAAAGCCATAACTATTTCTAACGGATTTTCTGGTGTTATCCGTCAAGGTAATTTTAGGTAGGTACAAGTTTCAGAAGTATTGTCCCTTGTTTTAGATTTAGTATATTAGAGTAAGGTAATTTTAGATTTGATTTCCCACGCGTATATTATATCAATTTATTGTTGCTGAATTTTATTTATCAAGCATCGAGTGTTATGTATAACACTTGGGTCCAGTGTTGCAATCATTTTAATTTAACAACAATCATATAATAGATAATAATAGTGAATGTCCAGGCGGATTTAATGATGGTATTAGATAACCGTATCGTGTATAAGGAGCCGCCATCTTCTTCCGCGTTATTAGAAAAATAAACATGAACTTTCCAATTATATGAAAGAACCAATTAATAAATTTAAGAAATGTGTTAAATGTAAATTATATGAAAAGGGTTATTATACCATTGCTGAATATTTAGCTGACAAGACCGCTTGGGATTAATTGCTCCTCATTACAATAATTATTGTATAGATGTTTTAAAATAAGAAAAAAAAGACAAGGCCGCTGAGTTTCTTGCAAGTTTCTTGAGTTTCTTCTTCTTCTCAGTGTGCGGCGGCGTTTCGATCCGGTAGTAGATTTTTTTATTATTATATAGACGCGTCTCAAGTGCCTCTTGTAGGTTAAGTGAAATAAAACAATTTTTGTATTCGAATTTCAAATTTGAATTCAAACAGCACGTACTTTATAATTCCTATAATCTTTTATTATAATACTTAATTTTGTTTCATTTTCAGTACCAATTAATACATTTTTGGGTTTAAGTGATTGTGCATTCGGTTAGCTAGTCTAATAAGTATATTAATATTAGGTGAACCGAAGTTTGAACCTTGTTCTCTCACGTGTATCTAAAATACTAATTATTGAGAACAGCGCCTGACGAATGAAGCGGAAAATATTTAAATGGAAGCCAAAATAGCGTGTGAGACGTAGGAGCCGTAAAATATGGCGATATCAAGAAAAAAATGGATATAAAAACACGTGGAGCCGGAAGCTATTGCAAGCGGAACGGCGCATAAAATTGTATTTCACAAACTTTGAAATTACTGAAATTCCGTCAGTAGGTCATTAACAACTATTACAATGTTTTACATATCTATAACTAGCTGTTACCCGCGGCTTCGCCCACGTAGTCTACTAATTTGATATTTAGCTCGCCAACACTGCTCGTTAAAATTTTAAGATAAAATGTAGCCTAGGTATATCGCTATCCAAAGTTTCATATATTTTTTTAATGTTAAAATCAATTTAACAATTTTGCCTTCAAAACTGAACATACACTTTCTCTTTTCTAATTTCACCTCAGATAAATAGTGGGAATACGTTATTGTCTCCACAGTTTTATCTGCACTTCGGCAAATCCTGTGAAATTAAGCTGTACAGCAAGTTATGGAAACCTCTAACAGATTTTTTTTGGAAATTTTAGTAATATACGTATCGTCTCTGAGGTCTAACCGTGCGCCTTCGAAATGACTTATTGAGATCTTGGATTTGATCTCCGATCCGGGCAACAAAAAAACACAAACAGAAATTGTAAAGTTTCAATTTTCTACCTAATAGTAACGTTGCCACTTGCCCGGGATTAGATAAGTGCCCGGTTGGCTACAGAATTGTCATCTACCAAATTGGACTTAATGTCTTCGGCTAGTCGTGAGCGCTCTGGTTGTGCAGTTAGGCAGAACTTCGGGGATATCTTCAGAAACTCACATTTAGAAATTGTTATCTACCAAATTGGATTTAATGTCTTCGGCTAGTCGTGAGCGCTCTGGTTGTACAGTTAGGCCGAACTAACCCTTCGGGGATATCTTCAGAAACTCACATATTTAGAAATTGTAGCAATAAAATTAAACTCTTCAGCTTTTTAATATTAGTATGAACAGATTCTGCGATAAATTTGACCTTGCACAGAAAAATGTCCTTGCATAATGATGTGCCTACCTACTCTAAACGACGTCATTTGAAGACAATTATTGCTTTTGCGCATATTGCTTAAAAATCTTCGAGATTCATCAGGATTGCACAATAAAAGAGACTTTATCACCTCAGCTAGTTCACCAAGCTAAGTAATAATACCTTACCATTAGCACAACCCTGCGTTTCATCTTTGAATTTTAAGGGATCACAATGCCAATTAAAATCAAAGGAGTATTTTTGTACTGTAACTTGTGGTCATAATAGAATCCTGCATTAACAAAAACATTCCTATTAAACCTTCTGAAAATGATTCTACTTTGAGCTTGACGCTGAGCGCTAGCTGATCTTCTCCCTTGCGTCTGTGTAAATTTCTCCAAGTCCTTCATAGATACTTAACGGTCAGCCTATTCCGCAAGTCTGTTGAGTCTGTGTATGGAGTGACCATTGTCGAATGCTAGAAAGTGATCATAATCCACAAAAAACACTATTCTAGCCAACATTTTTTTAGAGTTTCCCTCGTTTTTATTCAGGATTTTATCATCAGATCCTAACCTGGTGACCCCATGGTCCCATGACCACCTCTGAAATATACCCTTTCAAACAAAAAAACGATTTTCCATACGAACATTCATCACCTCATTTTCCTCATTTAACCATTCTCCCTCATTTTTAGTGATAAAAGTAGTCTATGTTCTTTCGTTCATCATAAAGTGTCTAAATACAAAGTTTCACTGTTACAGCTTTAAAAATGACGAATATACATATGAACAGTGATCCCCTCTTTTTACCCATTCTCCCCCATTTTTTGCTATAAAAGTAGCCCATGTTCTTTCATTTATCATAAAGTGTCTAAATACAAAGTTTCACTGTTACTTACAGCTTTAAAAATGACGAATTTGCATATGAACATTCATCCACTCTTTTTACCCATTCTCCCCTATTTTTTGCAATAAAAAGTAGCCTATGTTGTTCCTTAGGGTCTATTCTATCTCTGTACCAAAATTTCATCAAAATCGGTTCACTGGTTTAGGCGTGAAAGCATAGTAGGCAGACAGACAGACAGAGTACTTTCGCATTTATAATATTAGTAGAGATTTTTAACCAATTTTGCTATGATTATAATATTAATATTTGCTATTTTACTATGTGTATCATGATTTTTTTGTGTGTTTTTCGTTAATGATAAACTGATGTTAGTACGTGGTTCATTGTTATGGACTTATGGTAAAAATTACTGTTAAATATTTTTCCTACGCAAATTGTGCCACCCCCGTTAACCCACCCCCACAGGGGTTGATTTTCAAAAAACGCTTAGATATGTATGTCATAACTTGTATTGCAGAGCATTATTTCAGTGTCACGCTAAATATTTCAATAGAATTAAATTTTCCATACAAACTTAGCCACCCCCTTTAACCCCCAATGCGGGTGAATTTCGAAAAACCCTGACATACGTTTTTCATCATTTGTATTAAAAAGCATTAGTTCAAAGTTTCATGCAAAAATGTGCAATGAAAATATTTTTCTCGTACAAACTTTTCCACACCCTTTAATCCCCAATGGGGGTGAATTTAGAAAAATCCTGACATACGTATTTCGTCATTTGTACTCAAAAGCATTAATTCAAAGTTTCATGCAAAAATGTGCAATAAAAATATTTTTCTCATACAAACTTTGTCATCCTCTTTAACAAGCAATGGGGGTGAATTTCGAAAAACCCTGAAATACGTGTTTCATCATTTGTACTAAAAAGCATTAATTCAAAGTTTCATGCAAAAATGTGCAATAAAAATATTTTTCTCAAACAAACTTTGCCACTTTACCCCTTTAAACCCTTTTAGGGGTTGAATTTCCAAAAAATAATATGCCTATGTCCTACTCATGAATGCAAACTATCTACATACCAAATTTCAGCAAAATCGGTTGGGTGGTTTAGGCGTGAAAAGGTAACAGACAGACAGAGTTACTTTCGCATTTATAATATTAGTATGGATGTAAAAATGAATTGCTAATTGTGTTGGTAAACGTATAACTTCCCAACGACTAAATTTAAAATTTAAAAACGATTAAATTCTCCGTGTTGAGCCCGGACCAACGGATTTGTAGAATAGACCATCTGCCTTCCTTGCCAGGCAGCTCGTAAAAGGCGAGTAAAGGCTCACCGTCACTAACACCGTGAATTCTGACTAGGTGGTAGAGTTTAGCAGCGACTCGCCCGGATTGGTACCACCGCCTTACCTATTCCTGCCGCCATAGCGTCATGACGTGTTCCGGTTCGGAGGGTAAGATAGCCGGTAAACTTACTTTTGCTCGAGGCCTAACATAACGGCCCAAGGTTGGCAACGCACCATTACCACCTTTGGTGTCTCTAGGCGGCGTGAATTTCTTACCATCAGGAAATCCGTCTGCTTGTTTGCCTTCCAAAATCATTAAAAAAAAACGACTAAACCGATTTGGCTTATTCTTTTATTAATGTGTTAGTTATTGTCAGTAAGAATTCTTATGAAGAGGAAAGCTGGGAAAGTTGCAGGGAAAATGGGAAAAATAATATTTTGTTATTTCCCTTACTGAAGTGGTGAAACTAAGTTCGCCGGGACAGCTTGTTTATTTAAAAAAATACATCGGTGCTCGTCACATATGTGTTTAAGATGTTTGGTTACCAAGCATCTTAAAATCGCTCTTCAATTACAAGAGGCTTAACATTTCAGCTTAGGTTGGCGAAACATGTTTAAGACCATCTCACCAATCAGGAAACTTCAATCTGTCTTCCAATCTCATAAATAATCTACGCTCAGTAAAACTTAAAAAATCGACTTCAATTGAGTCAGTTCAGTACCTACATGAAAATCAGTATAATGCCGAATTTCCTTGGGATTCAAACATTTAGATCTAGACTTGCTGGTAATTCACTCTTTCTAATACAAAAAATAAAAATGAAAAAGAGATGAAAATGAATGGAATTTCTTATTGCATCATAAGTATAAATATATCATACATACTCACATCTTCTTTATTACATCATACAAAATTTCATGAAAATTAAACTTGAGTTTTCATCGTTTCTACAAACATCAATGTCAACGACAAGTGCTGACGTCATGGCTGCCGGAATAGGTAGAGCAGTGGTATCAAACCGGGCGAGTTGCTCGAAACTCTACCGCCAAGTCAGATGTCACTGTGCAAGTGACGGAAAGCCTATGCTCGTCTTTCACGAGCTGCCTGGCAGGAAGGTAGATGGTCTAATATGCAAAGAAGCCCGAACCAACACGGGGAAAACACCACTTCACTCTACTCCAATACACTCCACTGCTCCTCGCACCCTGAGTTAACGGATGGAACAATCCCGCTATTTCTTATTTTGTTGTATGTCTAAATAAATAAGTATCTATCAACCGTTTAACGTAACATCCATTACCTCGTTAGTCAAAAGTTTTGCATCTCACCTAACGTCACTTAACATTCGAGATTCAGGTTCAAATTCCGACAGAGGCAGGTTATGTCAAAACATGATGAATGTAAATGACTATTTTCCGGGGTTTGAGTGTTTATGAACTTAGTTTTCTATGCGATGGCGTCGTTTCCTAACATCCTAGTACAAAAATATTATTTGTGATGACGGTGATATAGCGCTCCTGCGTCGGACTTGACTTCTTGAGTTCCCGGGTTAGATCCCAGGTCGGGCAATAAAAAAAATTAAAACTTGCTTTTTCAATATGTGCACAGCTGGCGATAGGCTTACTACACCTACATTGTGGCTAGCTTTGCGTGCTCTGGTTGTGCCTTTGCATATCTCTTCTGAGATATGGACGTGAAGATATACCTATTAAAAGTTTTGTAATTACAGCAACTTTTAAATCGTAGTTTTTGGTTTCCTTACATTACGTAATCGCGGTTTATCGCGCTGGTAATTTCTTAAATCTGTTCTACTTTATTATTTTTATTATAATTATTTTAATACTAAAAATATGAATTTAGCTGAAATAAAACGAAAAAAAAACAGCGACGTCAAGATATTATAGTAGATTTAGATTTTTTAATTTATAATTTTATTCGGCAAATAAACTAGGGTGAGTGTTGGAATAAGCCTTGTATGTACAGTTTTACTGGGGCTATACATAATATAAGCTATTCCGAGTTTATGCTTATTCTTAGTTTATTGGTAGTATTGCATTTTACAACGTATTTATTTGTAAGGCCATCACTGTTTTCCGTATCATGTAGGTATATTTTATAAATTATCTACTGTTTTTGCCTATAATAGCATCATCAAATCTAAAGGTTAAGCCAGCAATAAAACAAAAACAGGTTATAAAATTGATTGACAAATTTATAATGAAATATTAAAACTTGTGTCTGTATTCCGCAAAATAGGACTATTAAAAGTAAATATTTCTGTTCCATTGGTACTTATCTAGAACTTTTCATGGATCATTAATACTTAAACAGAATCCACGCGATTCTAATCTTAATCTTAAAGCTCCACTAATAGATTAAACGATTTTAATAAACTCTTATTTCCATGTTAAACTTCATCGTTATCATACTCTGCAACATTTTAGTTTTAAGAAGTTATTTTAATAATTTATTATTTAAAAAATATCCTATAAAATTAGGAATAACCGAATCTCTGATTACTTTAAAACGAGATCAGCTTGAAATATCTGGCAATAAAACTCGATCTTAAAAATTGAAATCACCGGTTTGTTCTGGCTCCCTTAAAACTTTTTTTGTGCTCCGGGTAGCGGCGGCATATTACAATCACAATAGCCTTACCGTTAACGGCTCGACCTTTAAGACCAGTCGCACCACACAGGTTAAAATATTTTATAAAACTTAAATTAACTAAAACGTGAATCCCAGAAGAAATATTTGGAACAAGATTTTGGACCGTAAAACTAAGTTATGTAAACCCGTTATGATATCAAGCGGTACCTACGTAATGCTAACTTTTATTATTGTGTGTAGTAAGCAACTATATTTAACATGTACATACGTACTTCGAATTCGAAAGTGTTTGGATCAATTTCTTAATTTGAATCAATTTATTTTTATATTTGCTTCTCAGTCAATCGTTCTTTGTAATATATAATAACACTCACAAAGTTATACTATTACAAAGACTTTTGATGTATTATAATATATTTTAATAAATAGTGAGTCTGCTTATGCACATATTGTTAGCAAAATATAAAAAAATGTTTACTAAATAAACTCCTTGTCTCACGGCTGTGTATTATTTAAAAAAACAGTAGTTTCAGAAATTTCAATGTGTTTAGGAATTTATTTAGCCAACCAAAAACATAATTTCTTAATCTTCAATGTCTCCTGAAATTGACAATTATTCACAACGAATATGTTATGTATAAGTTAGTACACGAAGGCATTTAAAAGTTAATTATAACAGTTATAATATTATACATATTATAATATGTAACCTAGTCATGTCCAATTACATTAATTTTAATAATGTTAATAATTTTATTTCGAAGCATACTTTGAAATAAGTTAGTGTTTTGTCTACATAAAAAAAATAATGTCTGCATAATTTTTATTTTTAAAATGTAATATTTGCAATAGGTACACGAAACAAGGTTACACTCAAAAAGATTACAAGATTCGAAGATATTTTTAAACGACGTTTAACTATTCATGGTAGAACCGGGCTACCGGTCTTTTAAGTACAAAGCTTTATAAGTAGGTCATTAAATGTTTAGCAATTTGGCTGCATTAGCATAGGGGTTTGTTTCTATGGGGTACGTATTCATAAGATGTATTCTTGAGTGCTCGATTAAGATTATCGAATGTCAGAATTGGAATCTATAATATAGGGAATTAAGAGTAAGCTAAGCTAATAACAAAGCAAGGTGTCGATAAAAACGTTTAATATATTATTAATTTCCAGCATCACATTATTTTCATATGAAGGCACTAAGTGTTAAAATTACATTAAGAAAGTGCCTCGCATTTGTCGCATATGTACATTTATTTTACAAGATTCTTTCAAAATAACATTATATAAAACTTCATTTCATTATTCTAGCAAAATATTATTAAACTACATAAGGATTTTACATAAGTAATATATTTTAATTTAAATACAAGCTAAACTGGTTTAGAGGTAAAATGCATCTAACTCTGTATTAACATAGTACGAGTGTGACATTAACGTTGTAGAGGCTACATAAACGTAATAACCGTTAGTGAACACCTTGCGCCCTCGTCGAGAACTTACTTTGGCTACGACAGCTGTATGTTTTTGTTTAAATAGCTAACATATTATGTACCTAAAATACTAACTTATAATCTGCCTTGGAATTCAACTAGGAACCTGCACGTTTAATTGCTATTTTTACACAAAGCGCGCGCTTGTTTTGTTTTTTCTTGCCACCACTTTAAAGTTTCTTCTATTTGTTCACGGTCTTCTGGAGTCACTTGGATATCTGGAAGCTCTTTCTTGAGATCTAAATCACTAAATTCTTCATCTTGAAGGAACTGATTTGTTTCTTCTTTAAACTGATGTTGAGACAGTATTAAGCCAGGATTTATAGACGCTAAATTTAGTTCAGTCTCTTCGTCGAAGCCGTGAGGTATTTGTTGATTGATTGTTTGCGCGTATTTTACCTCATTCACAGTAATGTCACTTTCGTTGCAGTAATTTTGCTCTGGAATAACGGTGAATTGCTCAGCAGAAGTAGGAAAAGCGAAATGACCGTCTAAATTGTGTGGATGAATATCTTCTTGACCTATGAGGTCAGAAGAAGGAGTTAAAGGCTGACCATTAATATCGTCTTCATCATACAAGTGTGGTGTTGATACCAGTTGAAACGTTTCCGCTGTTGGTAGATCCATATAGGTTTGACCAGCCATTTGATGTATGGAACCATCCAAATCATCATCGTCTAAATCTTCATCATCTAAACCTGGAGAATGCATGGTATAGTAGGTTCTCTCTTGACTGGTTTCTCTAGGAGAAGATGATGCTGGAGAAGGAAATGATTCTATTGAAGGTCGGCTGTGATTTTCTTTGTCACCATGCCCGATGTTCAGAAGACTTTCTAAATTTCGTATATATTCGACAGCCATTCGTAATGTTTCAACTTTACTCAATTTTTTGTTTGGCCCTCTGTTAGAATTAGCATTCTCAAATGCCGCTGCTACCTCATCGGGGATATGGCGGCGTAGTGCTGCGAAACCATCATTAACTTGGCGCACTCGGTTCCGTTCCCGCGCGTTTCTTCTCGCGACAGCCAAAGGCGTGGGGGCTCTTGATGCTTCTTCAACACTATTTTCTCGTAGACGCGGACGTTTTAATATCAAGTTAGAGTTTGGAGATTCCACAGCGCGCACTAATGATGTCACTGAAACTGTATTGGGTAAATGATTCTTCGATTTTTTTCTTACTATAACAATATCACGCCTGACGTTGCATGTTTCATTATTGCTTATATTTAGAGAATTATTCACGGATTCTTGAAGCACCTGCGCCTTTAATGGTGAGTTGCGGAACACTACGACACCGATGGAACTCATTTTGTTGGCATGAATTGCTGTTTTCACATAACTGTTTACTTTATAATTAGTTTCACTTCAGTGAATTGATAGAACCACGTAGCTGGTTTGATCGAGCTATTACAAGGATATGTTTAGGTGGCGTTAGGTCGCCAGCCGTCGCGGGAATGGCGCGTGCCGTTCAGCCACACCTGGGGTTGGTCGCGGATCGCGGGGGGATCAACAGGGGTAGATACTTACATTTACTACTTGCACACATGCCCTTTTGAAAGGGCGGATCGGGGAAACGTTGCTGTTCAATACACCTTTGAGTTTAATTTTATATTACGTTACGACTTACGACTACTATACGTACTCCTACGAACGTATTATTACGAATTATAACAAATTAATTATAAAGCAATTATTTTGCCCAATGAGATAATATTTTATAAATATATATGTATTTATATTATTTGTTTATATTAAAAATTATAAATATTACAAATACATAACAAATATTTTAAACATACAAATATTTGTTTGCATTTATTTATTTTTAACTAAAAGAGAATAAGTGTAAAGTATGAAATAAGCAGTTTTAGGAATATTTTTAATAACTAAGACATAAAACGAACGACAAAAAAGGAAAATCTAAAACAAAATATTAAATAATAAAAATGAATAATATACGAGTATCTTATAAAGAGCTTCTACAAAAATACTACGCAATATAGCAATATAATGTAGCCATTGAACATTGACGATGCCCCGATTCGTGAGTAGTGCAAAGCACAATAATTTCATGGGGTGTCGCACCCAACTACTCAGTATGTGTGTAGTAAACATGTTGTTTGCATGTGTGGGTATCTAAAAGTATTTCCAAATATTTCCCGCGCAAAATTAAGATTTTTTTGTTTTGATTTTGATTTTGTTTTTTTGTTTTTAATTTTTATTTTAATTAGCAAAAAAATAACAGATTGGTTAATAACATGCTTTCAAATATGACTTAAAAATAAGAATGTAGCATTAAAATTACCTGTTTATAAAGTAAAAAAATAAAAAAAAATCCAAAATTGTCTAAAATTAATACATTCCGCATACTATTACCGAATCATTTATTTACTTTTAAGATACAAACTATTACATGAATATTATTCATTAGACACAAATTGTCTTATTATTAAACATGGCGTAAAGTACTCCAAGGCTCAGCCTGGTCTTATAGTCTTTATTACAATGTTATACAGACTATAATATCAACTAGAGTTTACTCCTACGTTAGTCCACGTTTATTAATAAGAGTGAAGAGGGCTAAAATTTGGTTAACCGAAAGTAAGAAATTCCACAATATTAACAAAGGGCTTGCTTGTTTTACTCCTCTTCTAAAAAAAGATGTAATATCTACTAATACAGCAAAATCGAATAAAGTTCTTTGCTAAAATATTGTAATTTTCACTTTTTTATGATTTTCACCCAAATTTTATAAAATAAATAAAATAGTAATAGTAATAGTAAATAGACTTTATTCTAGAAACATTTTTTGACTCAATGATAATTAATCCAAATGGCACTTGCTATATTAATACTACTGCTTATCTTAGTTTGCGCGTGTGTGTGTGTGTGTATATTGTATGAGTATAATCGCCCACGCTAGCAGCTGCCCTGGCTTTTGTGCTGCAGTGGCACGCGCCACTTCTCTATGACTATTGTTGAAAGTTATCATATGTTTTTTACAGAAGTTCACATTGTCATTTTGATCCTTATTATCAGTGATTAAAGGTTTTAGTTTCCTTAACCAATATATGATGGTATAAATTCTTCACCTTATTTGGTTGTTAACTTGGTTATTGTTTTCCTTGGTTCCTATATCAAGGTCACAATAACCTAAGATAGGTTAAACATAAAAACTAGGTAAAACTATATCTTTCCAACTCCTATTAACTTCACTATCAACTATTAGTGCAGTCAGATCAGCTTCGAAGAGTCCTGCAGCTATTTACGTGAATTAGTACTCCCGACTTAATGTTTCGTATCGTCACAACGAAAACTGCCATATTCCTGTGTGGAAGGTAGAACTAGCTCATATATTTAAAAAAAGTTTCTTTACGCCCGAAAAGGTTCAACCGAGGCACCAACAACTAGCCGAAAACACTAGGTCCCACAGTGTGATAGGTGGCAAACCTATTTCCAACCGGGCACATATCCAATCCTGGGCAATGTTGTTTTTATTATAAAATTACCCGATAATTAAACCTTGCACCTCATGAAGTCAAGTCCAATAACCGGATCATTAGAGGCAACACTACTACCAAAACAAAACAAAAATACCTGTCAGTATTACCAATCCCGGTAAATCCCAAAAATGAGCGTTAAATTTTGATTAGAAAGATTCTTCAGAGACCTTCGTCGTGTAATACTACTAGAGTAATACTACTTGGAGTTCTCCCTCCCCCCGTGTAGGTCCGGGCTCCTTAGCAAAATATACCATCTGCCTTCCTGCCAGGCAGCTCGTAAAAGGCAAGCATAGGCTTACCGTCACTAACACCGTGACATCCGACTAGGTGGTAGAGTTTCGCAGCGACTCACCCGGATAACGTCATGACGTGTTCCAGTTCGGAGGGTTAGTTAGCCGGTAAACTTACTTTTGCTCGAGGCCTAAGACATGGCCTCCGGTTGACAACGCACCATTACCACCTTTGGTGTCTTTAGGCGGCTTGATTTTTTTACCATCAGGAAATCCGTCTGCTTGTTTGCCTTCAAATATAAAATGCCATGTAATAGAGATAGTTGATATTATATAAGATGATATTATGTAAGATAACTTAGTAAAAATATCCTATGTCTGTTATGGTAATATACCGATCGACTATCATATAATAAAAATGCCTGTTGATTTTGTAACGGCAATGTAGAACTTGATAAAAGCCTTCTTAAAGATATAAAGGCGTCATTTTAAATGTAAACCTAGAAAACTGTTTATATTCAAAAATAGTTTGTATTTATAAAAATAAAATGAAAGCAAAAAGTTGCTAAATCATATTTAAGTTTCGGATTATGTTGCTAAGTTTCTAAGATATACGTACTTCGCACGTAATTAGAGCATAAGAACTACACACTATTTTATAAGATACTTTGTTTTGTTTATCTATTCTTCCCATTTTTGGGTGGATGGATTTGACAAGGTTTCTAATAGATAATATTATGTTTAAATAGTTTTATACATATACTTTCTACATGAGATATTAATTAAATCGATCGAATCGAATCGACGAGTTGGAATGTTTATTAATATTTTGGTTAATTATACTAATACATTTTACTTTAAAATTGATATCATGATCTAATATCCAATCCCAGGAAAAATTAACTTTTATTTTTAGAAAACTGAAAACACACATTTCGTCTTTTCCCGACTCGGGGATCGAATCCGGGTTTTCATGAAGAAATGTCTAACACCAGACCGCTAGACCACGAAGGCGTCGATCATATAATGAAAAAGGAATTAGCGAAATAAGACCTTCCGTTCAAGTGTAATACGATGTGCAACCAAGGGAAATTCAGTTTTTTATATAAGAAGTCCTGTACTTACGTCTTTTTACGTGTACAGACAGACAAACAAAGCAAATTTTGTAAAAATATTTTGTGTGTAAATAGAACTCATAATATTGATAAGAACCACTTGGACACTTTCACACTTTATTTTATGTGATAGTTAAAGATTTTTTTTTTAATTGGCCTTGAAGATGTTTTTTATAGGCGAACCCTTAGACTTGAAGTAACAGTGATAATAAAATACAGTAATCATAAAAGTGGAATTTCAACACTTACCGACGCCTCGTTGCTCAAGTGGCTAGCGTACATCCTTAACTACATCGACCAACCGCGAGGCTCGGGTTCGATTCCCGACGGGGGCAGGCATTTGTTTGATGAACATTTAGATGTCTGCGTTTCCGGGTTTGGATGTCTATTAAATTTATTCTGGTCTCTATAGTATATCTACTTAAATATTTCTATGTATTAGTATCGTTGACTAACACCCATAACACAAGTGTGTTATAATTTGCTTACTTTGGGGTCAGATTCAATTTGTGTGATTTGTCCAGGGATATTTATTTACAGCAACTATAAATCATAGATTAAAAAAATATGTTTGACGCCTAAAATTGTTTCTGCAAACAAATTTAAAAGAGAAGACTACGGGATGAAACTGTAGATACATTTGAATGTGAAGTAAGTATAAAAAATAAAAAGGGGTTTTATGTTTAGACAGCAACATGGAGTCATGTGGACGAAGTGAAGCCCTGATTTGCTACACCTTTCTCGAGAGTGCCATTAACATATGGTTAAACTAAATTTAGCTTTATTCGTATCCTGCGCCTGCGCACTACGGAACCCACATGTTCGCAATATGGTGGGACTCAGCTTACTGAGCTGAGCGGATTGGAAACGAAAAAATATTCATCTTTAGTTACAGGATACAGGATTTAAATACGAACTCTTAAATTATTACTTGTAAAATATCTATACTCTATATTACTTCTATCTGTCTGACTTTCTGTGTTTTTTATGATATTGGAAGGCAAACAAGCAGACGGATTTCCTAATGTTAAGAAATTCACGCCGCCTAGAGACACCAAAGGTGGTAATAGTGTGCTGCCAACCTTACCCTCCGAACCGGAAAACGTCATGACTTTACGGTGGCAGGAATAGGTAAGGCGGTGGTACCAATCCGGGTGAGTCGCTGCGAAACTCTACCACCTAGTAGGATGTCACGGTCAAGTTACACTCAATCACGTCAATGTCATGGTCAATGTCTGTTTGTCAAGTTACACTTTTTTAGCTAAACCATTAGACCGATTTTTTTCCAAAAGATTTTATCCCAAAAGAGGTAGGCAGAGGTAAAACCAGGGTACCTCCCGCTAGTCGAAGACATTAAGTCAAACAACATGATATGATAAAGCAAGCCTATTGCCAACCGGGTACATACCTAATCACGGTCAACGAAGTTTTTGTTAAAAAATGAAAAAAAAAGAAATTTTTTTGCCCGACATGGGGATCGAACCCGAGACTTCATAAAGTCAATTACATAACCGGATCGCTAGACTAGAGAGGCAACTACAAAATATTTATAGGTATTAATTAAATACTGATTTGAGTCGAGTTATTTGATCCTACTTTGGCAGGGACAAGAGAACCGACGGGACCCACATTCGGTGCTCGACAAGAACTAATCTGTTAACAGAGTATTACTGAAGAAAAGCAATCCTTCTTGTATAAGAATGAAACCTAAAGTTCGCGGATTTTAGGTTTAATTTAAAAAGTAGTCTTATGTTGTTGAAAAATCTTGTAGCTCCAATGATTTCAAAGTGTAGCTCTGCCGATGGTAAGACACAACTATCGTTTATAAACACCATATATGTATCGAGTGCGTTGCTTTCTTATGGTATAATATAGGCTCCACTTGCACAAATCTATAAGCTTCCTTACTTTACTTTACTAAAAGCTTACTTAACACTTTAGCCTACAGTACTTCTTACACGTGTCTGTCGCCTAACTCCAACTAAATGGCTGGAACAATTTGGTTAAAATTTTATACGTGTAAGAAGCTTTGTTATGAAGTGCACCAAATGAGTTAGTAGTTATATGTTTTATTAAATAAATAAACTACGTTCACGCCCGTATTCCAGAAAAGGTAAGCGAAGGTAAAACTAGGTAAGCACCCACGACTAGCCGTAGACACTAAGTCCCACAATGTGATAGGGACTAGCCTATCATAAGCATAGCCTATTGAGTGCATATCCAATCCAATCAAAGTTGTTTTTATCACAAAATTGGTAAAACATATTTCCTTTTGTTGCCCGAGCCAGGGATCGAACCTACATAAATAAATAGTGTAACATTCGGTTTCTAAATATAAAGCTAAACCTGTAGCTTATTGAACAGCTGTGTTTTCAATAGAATCTTTGCCTTGTCTTCAAACACTATAACCTATCTCAATATAGGTCGCCTTGAAATAGCTAACCTATTGAAAACTCGGCCAGACGGACTATTATTTATTATTAGAATGCAAATAAAGAGGAACCTTCAACTTGAAAGTTAAATAAGCTAAGGTCACTAGTACAAAGGGACTCACATAGGTTGCATCGAGAGCTAGACTGGGGCTGGATACTCATTGAATTGTGCAGGGGTGAATTGTAAGGGCTTGATATCCGGCCGTGAATAGGTTTTTGGAAATTAATTCTGGTTCTGATGATCGATGCTGTTGCTAGTCCCAACATACACAAGAAACAGGCAAATTGTACTAGCGTTTTGCAAATTGTATGAGCGTTGCTAATATTTATCTATATCTACTTCTCTTGGTCATTGTATCACATTAGAAGGAATACTCTTGAAACTCGATTTCATGCAAATTGGAATTGGAATCGGATATGACATTTTACTCTTACTCACTCTACTTTGGCACATAATACTTGCGAATTATTATCATTTAATAAATAATATATTTTTAATGATGCTTTTACTAGTGCTGTGTTCAAGATTACCTATAAGTAATGTCATATCCAATTCCAATATAAGTAAATTATACCTTTGTGTTATGGGTGTTAGTCAACGATTCTAATACATAGAAATACTTAAATAGATACATATATACATACATACATATCTTCACGCCAAATCTCTAACGAAGTAGGCAGAGGGTATCGAGTGCCCAGACCTCACGATCCTGACAAACCTGACTGGCTTCCTTCACGTTCATTATCCTTTTCATACAAACACGCTGGTTTCGGAGACTCTTTACACCACCCTCGGATAATATCCGAGTGATCTTAAATAGATACCAGAATTAAATTACCAAACACTCAGACCTGGAAATGCAGACATCTAAATGTTCATCACACAAATGCCTGCCCTCGTCAGGAATCGAACCCAAGCCTCGCGATTGGTCGATGGTCAGTGTGTACACTAGCCACTCGACCAGAAAAAAAAAGCCGTTGGTACCGAGTTACTACAAATATCTACTGGAACCAGGAAGATAGACGTTTCATTTATTACTGTAACCAAAACTTAACGATGATGTTGGTAAAACACGTACCAATGCTGGTCTCTTTCGAACAGCTTGATTGAAAAGCAATGAGTGTTTATTCTTCTTCTTCTGTTAAGGAGCTCGAGAACAACGTTACGATAGTTTTTAATAATAATAGTTGTGTGATGAACACTTAGATGTCGGGTCCAGACCCGGAAATCCAGTTTATTAAATTTATTCTGGTATCTATTTGAGTAATTCTATTTATTAGTATCGTTGACTAACACCCATAACACAAGCATTTAATTTGCTACTTTGGGGTTAGATTCGATTTAAAAAAAATCGGGAAATCCATTAGATATAGTTTGCTATTCAATCTCGAAAATAATCCATGGTAATAGGTTAAGCAAGGGTACAGTGTGTTAAAATCAATGTGACATCTGACTAGGTGGGAGAGTTTCGCAGCGACTCGTCCGGATTGGTACCACCGCCTTACCTGTTCCTGTCGCCATAACGTCAATGTGGCAAGCGTATTCCGGTTCGGAGGGTAAGGTAGCCTGTAAACTTACTTTTGCTCTAGGCCTAAGATTCTAAGATCTAGGCCGGGGCCTCAGGTTGGCAACGCACTATTACCTTTAGTGTCTCTAGGCAGCGTGAATTTCTTAATATTAGGAAAATCGTCTGCTTGTTTGCCTATAATAAAAAAGACACTTTTATGATCTGGTGGTCTAGTGTTGACTTTGACTACACTAGGTCTCGGGTTCGATTCCCATATGGGTCTATAAAATATGTTGTTTCAATTTTCTAACAAAAAAAGTTGAAATCGGGATTAGATAGGTGTCCTGTTGGTAATAGGTTTGTCCCCGATCAAATTGTGGGACTATGTAGTATCTTCGGCTAATCGTTGGTGGTTGCATCTCTGCCTACCTCTTCGAAAACATGAGTGTTATGATACTTTTTACTGGAGTGTTAAAACATTTCCCATGGATACAACATTCACATTCAAGATTTGCACCTAATATAACAATAGTACCATCCAGTGCTCTTTCAATTTGTGGTACAACTACAAAAACCCTTTGAAATGTATTGTTTCTTTCCAGTCTCCAGACGAACTCCGTTCATAACTTGCCCCCTTTCTTAAGACCTCAACCCTGCATTCGTTTTCAATGAACTTATGTCCAACAAATACAACTTTACCTGTTTAATAAGTCTGGTTCGGCTACGAGATGTGATTATTATTATATCTGACACTTTTTTCAACACGTCAGGACCGTCACGCTATAATTTGAAATTTTGAGTGTTAAAAAAGTTGCCGGTGCCGGCGCCGGTACTGTACCTCTATAAATTTCAAAAATAGTAAGTATCTCTGGGCAAACTACACAGATTTAACTAATTTCAATAAAATCCAATTAGGAATCCATATAGAATAGAGCATCTGCCTATTTGCCAGGCAGCGCTAGACAGACAAGAGACAAGCACTAGTAAAAACATGCTCGATACCATGAATGCTGTGCAGCAATTTGCCCGGGAAGAGATCCACCACCCTACTTATTCCTGACACCATAATGGCTCAGTCACGTTTCGGCCCGAAAGGTAGAGTGACCGGTAGACTTGCAAAATAAGCCAAACATTCCAGCCACAGGATAGCGACACACCTGTAACGTCTGTGGTGTCTATAGGGCAAGGTTATCTTTTACCATCAGGAGAGCCGTAAGCTTATTTGCTGACCTCTCAGATAAAAAAAAGAAATTGTACTTCACCCTCGCAGAGGTCTGTGGTGTTATGTTTATAATAATGTCAATATGTTATTTAAATTACTTATGTTGAAGTGTATATCAGCTGATAATTTGGGGATGAAATCGAATCAGGGGTACGCTAAAACGCCTAACTCCACCGCCTAACAAACCGCGAAGCTCGGGTTTGTTTCCCGAGAGAGGCAGGCATTTATGCGATAAATGTAGATATCTTTATTTCTTATTCTGAGTATTTATTCAATTTACACCCATACCATACTCATACCACAAGCATAATATAATTTGATTACTTTGGGATGAGATCAATTATTATTTTTTGTAATTTGCCGGGGAAAATGTATGATTTACTTATTTTATTTTAACAACAAGTAAATAAAATGTTCAAAAGCCAACGGTTTCATTGCAGTTTTTCCCAATCGCACTGGATTTTGAAAACCTTACTTGACGATATCTTCAAGGATACTTTGTTAAAATATTCAACTTTCTTTGGTTAGTTGTTGTATCAGTAAGATAGTAATTTGTGGATGTACTTTAAAGTGACTTTTTTAAGGTTCTCTCAATATTTGCAATGATTTATCACGCTTAACTTTAATCAAGAATGATGACGATATCTGATAGTAGTAATAATATTACTTTAATCGACTAAAACATCAAGCCGGGCAGATGTTAAGGTCCGCGCCATTTTTCCCATACACCCAAACTAAATTCACTATCCCGTTTTATCTTCAAAATTGTGAGACGAAGAGAAAGAGATAGCAAGCAGATTGGGGGTTGTGATGAGGGTTGCCACGTGACTTTATACGTCCCGATCACGCACACACAGGCATCATGGAACCCTTGATTATTTTATTGATCTCGGGAAAAAATCTCGGCTTTACTGCCATTATTAGGGAGGTTAGGATGGATTATTTTATTTCTGCATTGTAAATCGTATATTGTAGAATGCATGCCATATATTAATGATACATTAAAAACAGAACATTTCTTATCTTATAGGAAAGTAAATAAAAAGACGTATTACATAGAAAACAATGTTTGTCAGGTCTACTAATACTACAAGAAAACATTATATATTTATTTATTTTTATTTAATAGAGCTCTGTCAAGAATCTCACAAATATCAGTTCGTAACCTAGTCCTAAATAATACATAGTCTATAGTATATAACTAACCTATATGGAAAGCCAATGTAGACACAAATTGTTAAACAATATGTATACTTACCAGATCTAAGATAGAAACCTATGTTGACTCTTAAAATAAAAATGTAGAAAGTGAGTTTTGTACATAGAAGATATTTAAAAAAATGGGTGAAGGTGACCACAGAAGGTCCGCATTTAAAGCATTTTTAGAATTTTTATCCATCTGTATCAAGACCGCATCACCCGAATCAACTGAAAGTAATGAAATTTGGCTGGGAGGGAGTTTATGTTCCGAGGGAGGTTAATAATACGGATATATTTTGACCTGCTACTTGACCGCCTCGTTTGTCGAGTGGCTAGCGTACATGCCTAACTACATCGATCAACCGCGAGGCTAGGGTTTGATTCCCGACGGGGGCAGGCGTGCTTATTTTGGGATTAGATTCAATATGTGTGACTTGTCCAGGAATATTTATTTGTTTATTTATTATTTATTTGAAGGGATTCCTACGGGACAGAGTCAAAACTCAGAATGTAATTGGACTATAATTCTCTAACGCGTTGTCCGTTTTTTTTTATGACATTGGAAGGCAAACAAGCAGACGGATTTCCTGGTGGTAAGAAATTCACGCCTAGAGACACCAAAGATGGTAATAGTGCGTTGCCAACCAGAGGCCGGGATGTTAGGCCTCGAGCAAAAATAAGTTTACCGGCTACCTTACCCTCCGAACCGGAACACGTCATGACGTTATGGCGGCAGGAATAGGTAAGGCGGTGGTACCAATACGGGTGAGTCGCTGCGAAACTCTACCACCTAGTCAGATATCACGGTGTTAGTGACGGGAAGCCTATGCTCGCCTTTTACGAGCTGCTTGGCACAGGAAGGCATATGGTCTATTCTACAAAGGAGCCCGGACCAATACGGGGGGATTTCATTCATTATTTCTTTGTCTTGTAGTACTTTTTTTGACAAATTGTTCGTATGTCCAAGTCATAAGTTTTGTGGTTTAGAAATTACTTAAACTCACAATAACATTCAGGAGAAAGTGACTAAATAACTAGAAATTCGAAACGCAGACAAACATTTCAACGTACAGATTAGTCAGTTACATATACATTTTTACACTAAGTCCTTCTATAAGGTCGACAAGTGTATAGTTAAAAACTATGTTTAAACAGCCTGTTTTTTCCATATTTTTGTTTTGTTTGTTTGTTTGAAACGAATGGGCTCCGAAACTACTGGACCGATTTCAAAATTCTTTTACCTTTAGAATGCTATATTATTCCTGGATGACATGGGCTTTGCTTTATCAAAATCGGTGTAGTAAAAGCCAAATTACGCAGTCGAATCTCCGTGAAACTGCTAGTTTGTATATAAACCTATTTTACTTCGTAAAACAGCTGTCGTAAATGTTTAAATTTTTAAAATCATGAAAGTTGCTAACTAACTTAGGTATAGGTAGCCTGTCCTGAGTAGGTATCAGAATAACTTCTTGCTTAGTTTATAAAGTAAAAATAAAACTTTAATTGTAGTTACGATATTATTATTTCCTTAGTAATTCAAATAAAAAGTATATTAGTAAAACAAACTACTGGACCGGCGTATCGTGTTACGATACTTAAACTGTCGTCAGCCGCCACCCACACAGATTCTTTTTTGTTTTTTAAAAAAGTCAAACAACTAAATATATTTCCTGTTACAAAAACAAACACGCATTTATTGACTCAAAATTTTACTTTAAGTATTTCTCGTTTTGAATGAGTGATGGATTTCGAATGACTCTCGACCTCTTATAAGATTGTGCTTCCGATTGTACAGTCAGGTGGAATATTATCATACATTTTAGTACACAAAATACAAATTAGTTGTTGTTTAGTTAATAGTATAAAACAAAAAAATTAATAGTATAAAAAATGTTGTATAGTTAATAGTATAAAAAAAATAGTATAAAACAAACAAATAGTATCTTCCTTTGTCCTTATGTTATCCCTATGATGCGGTTTTTTGTAATAGATAAAGTGATTGAAGAGGAAGTTTGTAATGTATATTTTATACCCTATTACCCGGGCCGCTAGTTAGTTATTAAATTTATAATTTATCACTAAAATCATTTACTAAAATAAAAACATTATCTTTGCGCCCGTATCCCCAAAGTGGTAGGCAGAGGTAAAATCAGGTTATCCACAACTATCTGAAGATACTTAGTCACACAATGTGATGAAAGGAAAACTTATCGCCAACCAGGCATTATTCATTTCAAGGTCGACGTTGTATTCATTAGAAAAATTAAAAACACAATTCTTTTTCGTTGTTCGGCTTGGAACCCTGAACCTCAATATATCAAGTCGAATGCCGGATCGCTAGACCATAGAGGCGATTTATTATAATAAATTTAGTGTTGATTAAAATGTCTTTGATTTCATAAAATTGATAAATGATTATCATTTGTGTCTAAAAACTTCTACTTTGTTTCGAAACTAGAACTAGAACTAGAATGCACTAGCTGTGGCTTACTCGTATCACCCACGCCGGCACAAACGATAGTGGCAACCAAAAAATATTCAAAAACAACAAATTAAAGGTTGGAAATAGCTACCTGAGAGCTGCAGCCTTGTTATTGTTGTACACTCTATCTGAAGAGTACTTTGTGGTAACAATATATCTGTGTTCCTTGTATTCTTTTTATGATATTGGAAGAAAAACTAGCAGACGGCTTTCTTGATGGCAAGAAATTCACCCTAGAAAGAAAAAAACATTCGCCTGGAGACACCAAAGGTAATGGTGCGTTGCCGACCTGAGGCCGGGATGTTAGGCCTCGATCAAAAGTAAATTTAACGACTAACTCATCCTCCGAATCGGAATACGTCAACGACAAGCCCTGACGTTTTGGTGGTAGGAATAGGTAAGATGGTGGTACCAATCCGACGACTCACGATTACGTAATATATTAAATTATGAAATATTTAACTCGCTTTCTTAAATACATATTTGTCATGCAATAAAGTGAGGATCTAGTCTGATATTACACTATATTACGATATAATAAACACATTGTTTTTGTCAAAATAATGGGTATTATTTAGCTTAAGTACAGTAATTTTGTCTTTCTATAACAACAATATAGTTTGCAAACTTTGCAGTTTAAAAAAAACACAGTTACATTATACACTACACACTTTTTTTAGGTTTAAAAACAGCACCCAAACACATAATTTAAACACACACACACACACACATGAACAACGAAAGTACTAAATAGTACTAATATAAAATTTCATCAAATTATTTGGATGAGTATACAAAAGTATTCAATCATACTTATAAAAAATTTAAAACGAAATAAGTGGTGATATCATAACAACTTTTTCTATCAAACTAAAGTCAGGAACATCCATATCATTTTCTAAACGGTGGTGCCAATTACTATTCTTGACTCTGGGCGGTCAGGATTGTCAAATAATTTGAGCTACTTGGTTTTAGAAGTTCTGTCACGACTTTATCTGTGCATCAATATACGTTTGTGGCAAATATATCAAGTCAGATAAAGTTTCCATGTTATTTTGAGCTGACGGGGCGTAGGCAGCGATGATAATCGATTCCCTTCTGTGCACTTTAATTATTCGATTCAGTAGTGATGGGTCGATTTGGTGCATTGTCTAATATGTGGAAACCAAATTTCATACCTCGTATCTTTAATTCGATTACTAAATAACAAAAAAAACCTGGTACATTGAATTAGATACAACAAATTAGATAAATCGCCGCCGTGGTTCAGTTCATGACTGCCTTAGGTCCCGGGCTCGAATCCCGGGTCGAGCAACAAAAATAAAATTGGGTTTTTCCAATTTCCTAATAAAAATAATGTTGCTTGGGATTGGATATGTGCCCGGTTGGCGATAGGCTTGCCACCTATCACATTGTGGGACTTAGTGTCTTCGACTAGTCTTAGGTGCCCTGGTGATGCCTCTGCCTACGTCTTCGGGGATATGGGCGTAAAGAAACTTTTCTTTCTTTTTTCTTTTACGTTATTTTATGACCTATTGTTATACGAAATATATACGAAATGTTTATGTAGGTATGTGAATTTTCATAAAAACGTTCTAACCGTTTCAGAGGCATGTAAATATGAAAACCACGATATGGGCGTGAAGATACTTTTTTTACTTAAGATAATTTTACTTTAGATTATGTTTTTTTGTTTTTACTGTAGATTAATTTTAATTTTAGATAATTTTTGAATTAAAAAAATCTTACGATATTTCGATGTCTAGACTCAAGATCTATGACTAGTTATGTATAGATGACGAATATAGGTGAGAGAAATAAACCATCTGAAAACATTTGTGCAAAGCCGCAAAAGACATACTCTTGGCAGTTGGAACAAAGCTACTTTGTGGGACGAAATATTTTAAAGTGTTTTTTTTCAAAGAACGACCTAACGTCGGCTTTTGGTGAGATTCCATGTGGCAGTTCCAGGTTCCATTTCCACTGTCGATTACACTTTTTATTTTCAAAAAGTACAAACATGATTAAAAAAGCATGTGTAGAACAGAGATAATGTTAATTTCAATAATGCATATAAATAATAAAGCATCTAAAAACAGTTAAAAATTTAGAAGTAAATTGTTTTCGTTTTGCTAAAGAGAGAAAATATTAAGTGTGCTAGTATTTCGTTTACGTTTAAAATAATATAATTATTAAATATTTTATACGGTCTAGTCCTTAAGTCTATCCAGTCCTACACCAAAGAGACTACCAGTGCATTTTTTATAGTTTACTTCAAATAAAATTCGTATTAAAGCATAGCCATGCCACGTGATTTTTCTAAAACAACTTACTGACTTTTATGTTTTGTATTGTTGTCCTGCTATGTAATTCTTTTCTTTATTTTTATACTTTTTTTACTTCTCTTTTAATAAGAACCTGCTCCAGACAATAACCAACAAAGTGACATAAAAAATTAGTGAAATTGGTCCATCCTTTTACTTGGGACTGATCGAAGACCAAGAGAAATATGGCTTCAATTTGTACATATACAAGATAAGATGATAACTAGTTTTATCCAGCCACTAAAAATTAAAATTTGTGACATATGAGACGGCGTAGAAATGTACAGAAATGTAATATGTCGATAAAAATTAAAATTACAGTTCCGGTGATAATTTTAAACAAAATTACACTAAATGTTTTGATGGCAATAAATTAAAAACTAACTGAAATCAGTAATATTTTATCACTTATCTAACATCTTTTTACTATAATTATGATATTATGTTAAAAAGTAACCAAAAACGTTCATATCAAAAATGTATTGCCCGGTAGTACAATAAATTTCACATAGCTATTAAGATATTATTACTGCAGACCTGGTTGGGGGGAGCAAAAAGGTTCATGTTAATCTATTGGGTTTTGAGCGAAAAAACCCCGATGCCTAACCGTGGACACCACTTTGATTTACGGGAAATAAAATTCTGGGCAATTAAAATGCTTATAACCTCTGTGGGTGGTGGGCGACAGTTCTCACGAGCCTATTAAATATAATTTTATTAGTTTTTGCCCCTATTTTTGTTTTCGGCAAAACGGCCTTGAATTTATGGTCGACGACATTTCGGCCCTTTTGACGTGCTTTATTACATGCGATTATGTACGGTGGCGCTTTGTTTTTGTCGACAAAAACTTTCAATAAAAAACAAATATTTTTGCGATCCTGTAAATCAAGTTTGAAAATAATAGTTATGTAGATTGAGATAGTCAGATAATGAATTTGGCAATCATAAAATGTAGGAAGCACACACGTAACTTATGAGTTGTGTAAACAAAAAAAACCTTTACATATAGTTCAAGTCATATGTATTTTGCTTTCTAACAGACGAATGGAATGGAAAAACACAGACAAAAGAAAGAAGTAAGTCAATTGTGAGAAAAAAGTGGTACTACTAGTTACTAGGTGATAGAGTTTTATTTCGCCCGGATTGGTACCATCGCCTTACCTATTCCTGCCGATATAACGTCCAGTGCTTGCCGTTGACATGTTCCGGTTGGGAGGGTAAGGTAGCCGGTAAGTTACTTTTGCTCAAGGCCTAACATCCTGGCCCCATTACCACCTTTGGTGAATTCTGACCATCAGGAAATCCGTCTGCTTGTTTGTCTTCCATTAACATAAAAAAAATAATGAAACAGTTTGCAGATGTGAATTTTATATTATACTATTTCATAGGTATGCCAATAATGTTTAACCTCAACAATAGGTTTTTCATGATATTGTGCAGGAGACAGTAAAATATTAATAAGCAAGTTATATGATGACAAATAATTGCTAACAACTCAGAGAAGTAACCCTTTGGAGCGGAGAGGGTCGTTTGTCGATTGTCAACATTTATTACCTCCCGATGTTATCAGCGGCTCGCATACACGTAGTGTCGGCATTAAAATAAATTCTATTATAAACGATTTGTGAAACGCGATGTCAGCATGACGCGAACTGCGTTTGGTGATCACAGTTTTTATACAACAAAAGGCATAATGGTTAGGTCCGCGGACAATATTGTGATGAAATGTCGTAGTGAGTTCCCAGCATGTGTCTCGCAGACTGTTCACTGTTTGGAAGCTGTCTCCTACTTCGTTTATCCGACAATCTATATATTAATACGTGATGCCAAAACTTGGGACCCCTTTTTACGAAAATTGCGCTAACTCAGGAGCATAAAATTTGGCACACTTATAGTTTATGTGTAGTAGAGTGCTTAAATGAATAATGCTTACAAAGTACATTGAATCATTAAATAAAATATTACCCACACAACCATGTATTTGACACACATAAGCAAATATATTGATGATAACGATGAAAGATCACAGATGGCGCACTAAAAAGTCTGGAAACAAAGTAATTGGTCTTGAGAAATGAAGATGGCGTTCTTATCAACAAGATATTAATATTTATTATGGTCAAATTTCAAGTGGGCGACATAAAATTCTCATTTTTGATTCTTTGTAAAGTTTGTATTGCTAGCTGGTTTATCGAAGGAGCAGAGCTAGTCATTTACGATTGGCCGTTAGTATAAATTTGCCCGCTCGGTTAGCTGCCATTAGCGGTACATCACACTGTAAATTACTTCTTAAAGAACACGGTCTGTATGTTCATCTATTGCAATAATTTTTAAGGCGTTAAAATACAGCCGGCGCGGTGTTGGAGCGCAACGAGAACAATTTAATTGAATAAAATTAGCCAATAAACTTTACTTGTCGAAGCCTACCACAATGGAATACCGCTTCAAGTGCTCGTAAAGAAGCTTTATTTACTGGAGCTTACTTTGGGAATCCACATTAAGCGGACTCGATATACGTTGGAACTTTTACATGTGTTCTCTGATAGGAAGTGGCATAGATTTTATTACCTCACAGTTTACACCTACTTGTTAAGTGTGCTTATTATTTTTAATGTCTTTATTATGCCTGCGCTATTCCAAAAGTTTAGTAGTTTTTGGTGAATAATTTTGATGCTTATGAGTTATTTTACGATTTTACGATTGGAGAAATATGAATTAATGTAGAAATGTCACGACTCTTACCTCTGATTTTAGAATAATCTATCTATGTTTCTGTGGAGAAGAGGTATTGTTCGTTGCAAGACCCTTTCAATAAGTCCAACTTAACTATGTTATCCAAATTACTAGACTCTTTCATAAGCTGGCGACAGGGTCGTCACATCTCCCTAAAATTACATTATTGCTTTTAACTCATTAACTTTTTGTTTAATCGCCTAACATTCTCGTTTGTCTAATTGTGTATTGGGTAATAAAATCATATCTCTAGTAACTTTTATATTTGATCTGTGGAGGGATCAAATTACTCGGAAGTCGAGCTCCAAGGGAGTTGCCCGCAGGGATTCTCAAAAACAAGTAAAAGTCTTCATCAAAGGACTCCATGGTTCTCTCACCTATTCTTTGTTTTATTTGAATATTTTAAAAATATTGTAATGTTGTGACATTGTTGGTTTTATTTACGTGTCATCTCTAAAAAATCATAAAGGAACCGTGGGTGTAGACAGAAAAAAAAAATTAAAAAAAAGTTTTTGGAAAATTTCTGAACCAAAAATATATTTTTTAAATCCTTGTTTTTTTTTGTTTTGGAAGTTCAAACTATTTCTTTAAAATTTATCAAACAGGTGAAGAGATAACGTTGACTGAAGGTCAACGTAAAGAGCTTCCAACGTAGATATTGTTACAGACATAACTACAGTTATATATCCAGACGAATCCGTCTGAAAAAGAAAGCGTTGGTATAAAAATAAGAAAGGATAAGCTTTATGGCTTCGGTCATGTGGAAAGAAAGACAAATGAAATATTGATAAAACAGATAAAACATTGCGAATATGGAGGGATGTAGGTACAGTACCACCAACTTATATGCTCATAGCCCCAACCAGTAGTACATACCATTTGTAAAATTTACTGACAACATGTTGCAGATGGTATCCTATAATTTGCAGGTTAGGGTTTGCTTAGTAATAAAAATTAAATTTACATCTCTTGTTAATTTTTTAATTACTTCTTACTAAGAGTAGTAAGAAGTAACTAATAAATTTCAAAACACGCATATAAGTTATATTATTATGAATATATTACAAAGAAATATCTACGTTTGTCACTGATAGTAGAATGCTGATCAACTTATTCATAAGGACAGTATAGTACTACTATTTAAATTATGCGCTTCGGCTCTACACTTCTTACACTTTATGCTTTTAGTTTTAAATTGGCTGACCTAATCTAAATTTAAGCAAAATGATTAATTATATCTAATCTAATATACCTACTTGATTTATAGATACTTGACGAATATAACCGAAGCGCATAATTTAAATAGTACTATTGCACCCCGTATCCATTCGGAAGGCTACCCGTTAGGTTTGCCGATGAAGACCTGGGTTGATATCTCACAACCAAATTGCTTGCGTAATACCCAGAGGTGGTGTCAAGAGTTTCTAAGTTGTACTTTGAAAAAAGTTATGAATGTGGAGGAAGCTTAGTAGGTCTGCAAGGATCGGGACATTTGGCACTCCACACTATGTAAACTTAACCCACAAGGGAAATGACGTAAAGATTTGTGTTTATATTATGTTTGCGTTCGTGTGTATCATCGGAGTAGAAATTTTAAATTTATTCCTCTCGAGTCTTTCGTCGCCGGGGTTGGACAAACGAAATTCGGGTGAAGACTAGTTGTCAGTTTCATCTTACTAGTGATCGCCCATTGGTCGAAATTCGACTTTAACAAATTTTAATATCTCCATTTCTCAAGACCAATTACTTTATTTCCAAACTTTTTAGTGCACCATCTGTGATGTTTTATCGTAATGACCAATATATTTGTTTGTGTGTGTCAAATGCATGGTAGTGTGGGTAATGTTTTATTTATTGATTTAACGTATTTTATAAGCATTATTATTAAAAAATAATTAGCGGTCAGCACTTCTCCTACAGATAAACTATAAGTGTTCCAGATTCAATGCTCCTGCGACCGCGCAATTTCAGTAAAAAGGGGTCCAAAGTTTTGGCATCACGTATTAATATATAGATAGCTCAGTATAGTCTAATAAGACAGCTTTTCAAATAGTTAATAAACCTTGTAGGTAAGTGTAGTGTGAAGGATTTTGCTTTAAGCAATCGTTGCTTCTTGACAAATGTAGCCGGGACTTTGTCGGCAGCCATAATGAGACGCAGTGTGATCGGGAGACAAATTTATCTCATAAATAATCTCCGCGATACGTCGATCTGCTTTTAATTTAGAGCCGGCGATATCGATATCGTCATTTGTACGTGTCTTTGCTGCGTCACTAGGGTTTGGGATAGATTTATGGCCTATCCTATCAAGTAGTATTATTTTATTGTAATGATACCAACACGTTGACAACTTTAATGATTTAATGTTTGTATGATATAATTAATTTAGACAGCCGTGCAACCACTCTCCCTTAACTAAGAGTTCAAGATACACATCCGAATTGGTAACGAGCCCCGAAGTTACTAATTCGGCTAGGACAATGTCAGTGTTTACTAATAACGTTTTCTGGGTTGGAGGGTAAGCAAGCTATAGGTACTAATGGTTTAAAATCCTTATCTCCTTGTTGACTATTTGCCTTCTAAAAAAATAAAAACTAGGTATAGATTTGTAAGTTATCATTTATCAGGTAATAAATGCGTTTAAAAATAACTTGAAAGTTCTCGTTAAGGTTATGAATGATATGTAATGACGAAACTTCATATTATTTATATTTTTTTCAATCAGAAATTGGTCGCATTTATAACTTTTGAAAATATTGGAAACAAAAGCGATATTCAAGTTTATTCATTTAAAAAATAGCAAAATAACTGTACCTAAATATACCTAAACTGACAATGTTTCAGAATGAAATAGTTGTGCAAAATTTTTAAGAAGCTTTTAAAGCCATTTCTTTAATTATTTTCTCTTTGTCGTTCGTTATTGCTGGAAAATTGCTCTACAAATTTTGATCAAGTTCTTACTAAGGATTAGAGTCTCAATTAAAATCTACTTTGTTACTCATAATTTATTGCAATCCGTAGTTTAACTGATGGTTCTATATTCATTTTTGTCATAAGACAGCGAACAAACGCACGGCTATGTTGATCGTCGCAGTCTTTTGGCCCAGATGCTAGGCCAATTATTGTGCAAGCTTAGCGGTTATCCTACCCTCCAGATTAGAACAAAGAACTGCACATTATGGCTTCAGGAATAGATAAGATGGTGAATCCCCACAACAGCACTGTACCACCAGCGGTCTTGTTGGTAATGACTAATGAACCATTTAATCTTTACTCGTATCTTACGAACTGCCTCGAAAAAGGCAGATAGCATATTCAAGAATATAGTAAGTCAAATAAGTAAGAAAATTAACTTACCAATTAAGTAAGAAACATTTCAGTTTTGACCAACTTCGAAAAAAGGTGAAGATTATACGTTCGACTCTTTTAAATTTGTTACGTACGGTCAGTCTATTTGAAAATTCTTTTTTTTTCATTTGAACGAGCGTTCTTCTGAGGTGGTACTATAGCCACCAAGTCTGAAACTAATAATGGAATCTCAGGGAAATTGAGGGAAATACTTAATTTTTGCGTATCTAGATGACTTACTTATTGCAGTCGAAGTCGGTTTTTTGTAGTCTTTCTGCGCTTAAGTTATATTATATTTCGCAAACTCAAAGTTCTCTTTAATATTGCTTCTTCCTTAATTCCATCCTCGTTGTCATTTTTGTGGTTAGTGTACGATATCATTTTTCACATAGTACGATCCGTATCTTCTTACGTAGTTATTGAAACGTTTCGGTAGAAAATTAAATTTAGCATACATTTAAACGATTTTAAATTTTAACCTATCAGAACCGAACAAGACATTGTAATCCAATTATACTATACGATGATGAAATCCCATAGAAAATAAAAGTACTTAATTTTCACCTACTTAATCGACATTTTTATCAAAATCAAAGTCAGTTAAAGCTTTATTATTGCATTTAAATGCTATGTAATGAAAATAATACTAAAGTCAGTACCTATTGAGTTGCAACATCGTATGCATTCTAATACATAGAAATACTTAAATAGATACTAGAATAAATTTATAAACACCCAGACCCAAAAATGCAGACATCCAAATGTTCGTCACACAAATGTCTGCCCCCGTCGGGAATCGAACCCGAGCCTCGCAGATGATCGGTGCAGTTAGTCATGTACGCTAGCCACTCGACCAACGAGGCGACACTTATACTTTAAAAACAACTTATTTTTATAATGTAAAAATGTTGATGCAAAGTTGCAATTACATGTATCGTTGCTTTATTTTGCATTTATACAAATGTAGTGGAACGGGAGCGTGCCACACACATGGCAGCTCTTAAACCGCTAATCCTGTATGCAAATATCGACAATATGGTTCAGATCGGCTCCATGTTCTTTAATACAGCGATCAAGTTAAGTGAGTGGGCGTTCATAAAAATGCCGAAGATGTCTTAAACCCGCTCCGTAGGCTTAATGTTGATGTCGCAGATTAGTTATTTATATCTTTATTAAAACATATCTTTCACAGAAAAATTGATCGTTGTATTTACAAATCAAATTTTGTCATTAGCTAGATATTGCCCGCGGATCTATTGACCGCCTCGTTGGTCGAGTGGCTAGCGTACTCGCCTAACTACAGTAACCAACCGCGAGGCTCGGGTCCGATTCCCGACGGGGGCAGGCATTTGTATGATGAACATTTAGATGTCTGAATTTCCGGATCTGGGTGTTTATTAAATTTATCCTGGAATCTATTTAAGTATTTCTATGTATAAGAATCGTTGACTAACACCCATAACATTTGGGGTTAGATTCAATTTGTGGGACTTGTCCAGGGATATTTATTTATTTGTTATTTATCATTTCTCGCCAGCAACATTAAAAAAAAATGAAAAAAGTCAAACAAACGCACTTTCGCATTTATAATGTTGGTGAGAATGATAAAAATTAATTAAAAATTTGTTTAATCCCAAATTCATCAAACTATGTACTGGTGCTATGGGTGTCAATCAAAGTATTGCCCCCATACCTAAAGTAGTTCTTGCGGGAGAAAGAAATATAACATGAGTGCGAAACAGCATACTTAGTTTTAAGCTTCTAATTGTGTTGTGCACATATTGTGGAGTAATTGTTTGGAGTAAGTTCAATTACAGCATATACATATCAATTTATTTTAAGTAAATGGAGTTGAATGTATGCATGTCACGTCTCCTGTAGGAATGGACCTATTTAGTTCAAATTTTGCATGTATATTTCAATAGGTTCCTGGATGATGGAAAATATAATTGTACCTGGTTGTGCCTCTGCCTACCTGTTCGGGGATATGGGCGTGAAGATACTTTTTTTCTTTTTTTTATAATTATACCTAGCACCTGCTGACAACAATGCCACCTGGCATTGTTGTCAGTATGTCATCAAATGTAGGTAGTAAGAAGTGCGCTAGGTCAGGTAGTTTTTAATGTAAATATTTGTCTAATATTATGCGACTTCCTTTAGTTAAATATATGGAAGTTAATCTTAAAGCAAGATGATTAATATGCTCTCTATGCTGTTAACGCACCATTGATATCTGTGGTGTGTGCAACGTGTGATGCAACTGGGAAAACCATCGGCTTATCCTTTCATTAATTAAAAATGTCATTTAATATTTTTATGTTCAAACTTTAATCTTGCTTCCGGTCAACATAAAAGTGAAACACATTTTTATCATTTTGCACATATTTGTGGACGCGATATTTTTTAATAGCATTGTTTATTTAAGTAACGATTTCACATGTTTACTTTTAGTACTTTATGTAATAATGTATGTTTGTAATAATGGATAATTCAAGGCAGTTCATCATACAAACATACAAAGAATAACACAAACATTATATTTTTGTTATTCACACTGCGTTGTGACAACTTTCGATAATATTAGGCTCTAGCTTTGAACATTTTTTAAGTTTGTTTCTCTTCGATAACTTACAAACTTTGCCACCCATGTTCTAATAAGCACTTATCTAAACTTGATCTTAAGAAGTCGAAAATTATGGCATATTTAAATAAAATATTGCCGATAAAACAAGGGATACAGCTGATAAGCCTCTGGTTTCGCGATAACCTTCTTTGCTCTGATACGATTTGCCGAAAACATGTTCAGGTGGATTTTAATAAAAACATAGATTTTAGTTTTTGTTTTCATTTAAACATTTCAAAGTTGTTTATTGTAAATGTTCAAATAAATTGTAACTTAAATTGTTGTAAATACTGTTTTAAATATCTAATGAGTTGTAATGATCTATATTTTAAGGATAATTGTGAAATCGATGTATTCAATGCATAGGAATGGTTTCATTGGCGTGTTTAATATACATTTGTTATGTTTTAATATCGAGATACAATGGCTGCACAAATTATGATTTGCAACTTTGTTAATAAGTAAGGCCAGCAAAATATTGTTATGCATATCGAATTATATTATGTATATACTTTCATATTATATTATATTTATGTTATTTTTATATATATTTATATTATATTTTTTAAAGGTCGGCAACGCATCTGTGATACTCCTGGTATTGCGGATGTTAGTGGGCGGAGGTGATCACTTTCCATCAGGTGACCCACCTGCTCGTTTGCCTCCTCTTCTATAAAAAAAATATATATAAATAGGCATGCCTACGAATGGCCGCCAAATAGTGTCAATTTTCTCTATCGACATAAAATCTACAACTAACGAAATAAAATTCCTTGTAACTCCTCCTCTTCTTGAAAGTCCTTCTATCAAAGCTGTGTTGATATACAGCAATACGTAGGTTATTCTAAAATAGGTAGGTACTATCATCATAATATATCATAAGAAACAACCGTGGCTTATAGACACCTAAGATGTTGCAGGTGCGTCGCTGTCCTGTGACAGGGATGTTAGGAGTATTGTGCAAGTCTACTGGCTACCCTACCTTTCAATCCGGAACATGACGTAGTCATTATGGCGGCAGGAATAGGTAAGACGGTAGATACCAAGTTGTTGCTCTAGCGCCAACGTTCTTGTTGGTACTAGCCCATATTTTAACAAGTTCTCGCCTCTTACGAGTTGTCTGGCAGAGAGGTAGATGGTCTGTCTTTTTATAAGACACTTCCGGTTTCGGAGACCCTTGGATTAAACTAGGGACTTATCATAAATATACGTATTTATGTATAAACTGTACCTATTACCGTTAAGTTTTTTCGAAATCCGCTTAGTATTTTTCGCAAGCACCTATATATCAGTCCTCATAAACCTTCAAATTCACAAGTAACATAGGTTGAAAAGTTCACTGCTACACTACCAGTTACAAAAAACTAAATTTTAACAAAAATGTATCTGTTACAAAACATGTAATATAATCTTGTCTGCCGACCGTAAGACCCAGCTTTGACATCTTAATCCAATCAGCCCGATCATTAGATATAGTTGTTTTGTAAAGAGTTATTCACAAATGATTATTTATCGCGTCACCGCACCATTAACATTCGATGATTTGAGGTAGGTCAGAAAGAATTTATGAGACAATGCCCAGTCGGTTCTTGAGCTAATTAACGTGAAAATTTGACCCGACTCCCATAAAACTGTTTTTTACTGATCACTGGGCCTATTATTTATAAATGTGATGCCATGAAGCTTTATTGTTTTAGAGTTATTAATACGTGTATTATAGTTTAGTAGTCTTCATTAATTTCTAACTTAGAGACTAATCATCACCATCATATTATTTTTTACTTTCGTTGTCATACTAATATTACAAAGAGGAAAACTTTGTTTGTTTGTTTGGTTGTAATGAATAGGCTCAAAAACTACTGGACCGATTTTAAAAATTCTTTCACCATTCGAAAAGGCTTTGTTTCATGCAAATCGGTATAGCAGAAGCCAAGTTACGCAGACGAAGCTGCGTGAAACTGCTAGTTTATAATAAACTCTTTGCTTTTATCTGTTAAGAAAGTATAGCTACAAATTTAGCCTATTTAGCCTATCCATAAATATTGTTTAAAGTAAAGTATCTTCATGCCCATATCTCCAAAGAGGTAGGCAGAGGTACCACCAGGGTACCCACGACTAGTTGAAGACACTAATTCCCACAATGTGATAGGTGGCAAGCCTATCACCAACCGGGCACATATGCAATCCCGGGTAACGTTATTTTTATTAGAAAATTAAAATGTAAACTTTCTATTTTTTTTGCTACCCGACCCGGGGATCGAACCCGGGACGGTTCGGTAGTATCAAGAAGTCAAGTCCAACACCGGACCGTTAGAAAAACTGAGGCGATATATAGAGTTTTTTGATGCAGTGCGATTAAAAAAACACATGCCACAGGTAAAATTTTATTAGCCGTCATATTTTGTCAAATGTCAAATTCTTAACGTGTTTATAATCTTTGTCACAGCCAAAAGAAAAGAAGATTTAGAATCTTTTGTCACATTGTTAACATCACATTAAATACTTTGGTCAGCAATAGGCACCACTGGTGTTTAGAGTTTCATTTCAAATCAGAGGGAAGGTTCCCATGGCATAGTGCCATAAGCAGAATCAGAATCAGAATAATCACATGAACCATACAAGTGGTATTTGCGCGCGTCGACATTTTTTAAACTACCACCGGATCGGAATCGCGGCCTCACACTGAGAAGATCCGGCGAAAGAAACTCAGCGGGCTTGTCTTTTTTTCAATAATATTATTTACAATATAATCTAGATTAAAATACTAATTACAATCTGAAGCATTGTACTGATATAGAAAATACATCAAATTAGATTTTTTTTGACACATTAACAAATTGGAAAGAGTTCTACCATTTCAATTGGTCGAGTGGCAAGCGTACACGCCTAACTACATCGACTGACCGCGAGGCTCGGGTACGATTCCCGACGGGGGCAGGCATTTATGTGATGAACATTTAGATGTCTGCATTTCCGAGTCTGGGTGCCTATTAAACTTATTTTGTTATGTATTTATGTATTTCTATATATTACAATCGTTTACAAACACCCATAACACTAGCATATAATTTGCTTACTTTAGGGCTGAATTCACACACACTATAATGAATATTTATTATTATTTTTATAGTGTTCAAGTAATAATTAAGGGTTGGAAAAAAACCGATTTCTATTGTTTAGGTACCGTGTTGAGATTTGACGCCTGAATTTTCAAAAGTTTACCTATGAATTATTAAATACAGTTTAAAAACTACTAGATGGATATGGATTAAATTAAAATGGGGCCACCAAAGAACCATTATTTACCTTTACAAAAAACCTTGGATTAAATCGTTTCATGATTAGTATCTTCGCACCCATATCGCCGAAGAGGTAGGCAGAGGCACAACCAGGGCACCCACGACTAGCCTTAGACACTAAGTCCCACAATGTGATAGGTGGCAAGCCTATCGCCAACCGGGCACATATCCAATCCCGAGCAACATTTTTTATTAGAAAATTGGAAAAACCTAATTAATACGTACCTCTTTTTAAAGTCGGTTAGAAATAGAATACGTGATTATTTTGATTACAAAAAAAACATTTCCGGTACTTATCTGTAATGACAGGGATGGACAGCAACAGGTAGCTCGTAAATTTGGAAGAAGGTGCCACACGTCAATTATTTGCGTGCAAAACATCAGGAACATAGCTATGGTCGTTTATCTATATAAATTAATTGGCTATTTTGTTAGAAGATAAGATTATTTTGCTTCCTAATCAACATTCGATAAGATTCCAAGTTACAAATGTCTTATTTTATTTCTAAGATAATAAAGACTCTCGTAAAGTGATGACCAGTCACTATAGAACTATTATTAATACGTAGTTTTTTTCTAACCAAGTCGTTATCTGACGCGAGAATCCTTTCAATCTATCCCTTCTATTGTTTTTGAAGCACTTTTTATATTGATATCAATATTTTTTCCGATGGGAGTAACGATAAAATAGTGATTTGTTCGGAACAGATATCGAATGAACGAGATGCCTAAAGGCCTCTTATGATTCGTATATCATGTGGCGGCAACATTTCTTTTGTATGTAAATGTTTTAATGATACGAAATGTACGGTGAGCTTCATTTCTTTTTGTAAGAATTACATAAATTCACAGTATTTTAATTGAAATATCGTTGTACCCGAGTAGGTCGTAATCGAGCAAATTTATATGTTTTGTTGACGTTAAGTCGGTTAGTATTTCACCCTTGGCAACTTTTAACATTTTATAAATTCTTTTATATTTTTTTGCATATTTAATTTCATATTGATATGCTCTTACAATATGGAGTATTGTGCTACATAGAGTTTAAAAAAGGCATCATACATTTTATGGGACTCGCTTCTATACCTGGAATGTTGGTCATAATATTTTATTTAAGAAGCTAAAAGTGACATGCTAACATTTTAAGATTTTAACGATTCCTAGGATTACTATAACATCTTCAGAATGTGTATACATAATATTAAAGATTAAACATATAAGAGACTAGCAGTTTCACGCAGCTTCGCCTGCGTAACTTGGCTTTTAGTGCACCGACTTTGATGAAACAAAGCCTATGTCACTCAAAGATAATGTAGCATTCTAAAGATGAAAAAATTTATAAAATCGGTCCAGTAGTTACGGAGCCTCTTCATTTCAAACAAACAAACAAAAAATCAAGCAATTTCTCTTTATAATATTAGTATAGATTAAAGAAATATACTCATGTGGATAACGTGAGCGAAAAGGTCGAACACTAAACTCAGGTTGTTAAAGTAAAGTTAGGGTAATTAAATTTATCGTTCCCTGACAGAAAAAGAGGGATATTATCTGTTTGACTTCCCTTACGTCCCCTCCCTTTGTGTGTCTGTAGCATTGCAATTGTTAAATAATCAGACCGATGTCAATGCGTTTTTTTTATTGAAAGCTGACGTGGTCGTCAAAAATATGAGTAATTATATGATTATGCTTATACCTGTTATTTTATATTTTTTTATATTTCAGAGTAAATAAGCAGAGCAATACGCAGTATTCAAATAATTCGATATTAAAGTAAAATAAAATCAGTTGAAGAAATCTTTAAACCTATTTTTAAATAAAGGTACCAATTTAATTCTAATTAGAATCAACTTATTTTATAATTGATAAAAAGGACTGAAAATAAAGAAAATACTAAGAAAATAAAAAGGACTGAAAAGAATTAAGAAAGAAAATGAAAAAAAATATTTCTGGCAGTTGCACAAAATGACTTAAACTCATTTCAAGCCAATTTTTATGAAATTAGAAGGCAAATTACCACAAGGTAACCACTAATACTAAGATAGACACGACTCACACGACATCTACAGACCAAAGATTACCAGCATCCGTATTCAACACTCTGGATCGCGACCGTGGCATCGTTTTGGTAGCAGGAATAGCTAATGTTTGTTATAATATGTTACGTAAAATTATAGATAGTAAGACTGTCATGTATACCCATTATAGGCTACTTACTAGTGATAAACTGGCTTTATTTAAATGCATTTTTTTGTAATGTTATAGTTTAGTTAAAATCAGTTAGTGTTGAGGGATCATTGTCATGCGAGAACGAAATTACCTAGACAAACTATAAAAGTTTACAGACAATTTTATTGAAATGTAATTTAGTTTAAGAGTTGATAAATAAATAAACAAAAAAATAATAATGTGACGAACAAACATATCTTTACTTTCAGTTCCTCAGCTGAGATTTGTCGAAGATTGACAGTTTTGATGGTGAATGCTAACAATTCGACATAGAATGTGCAGAATGGCATATCTATATGATGGCTCATACGTACGTCTTCACATGGTAGGTTTTGCTGTCAGTTATAGCACAGTCTTTGAATTACGTTTAAAAGAAAATCGCCTTAGGTAAACGCCAGATTATTCGTCATTCAATTCTTGCCCTTTGTTAGTCCCGGCTCCTTTGTAGAATAGACCATCTGCCTTCCTGCCAGGCAGCTCATAAAAGGCGAGCATAGGCTTACTGTCACTAGCACCGTGATATCTGACTAGGTGGTAGATTTTTGCAGCGACTCGCCCGGACTACTACCATCGCCTTACTTATTCCTGTCGCCATAAATTCATAACGTGTTCCGGTTTGAAGAGTAAGGTAGCCAGTAAACTTGATTTTGCTCGAGGCCTAACATCTCGGCCTCAGGTTGGCAACGCACCATTACCACCTTTGTTGGAGAGACACCAGGTGTTTGGTGTAGGCGACGTGAATTTTTTACCATCAGGAAATCCGTCTGCTTGTTTGCCTTCCAATATCATAAAAAAATCTATGGCTGTTATAAGACTGACAATAATACCTACAGTCTAATATCCCATTATGATAAATATTAATCTTATTTGAAAACATCAAGCAATCACATTTTAAATCGCCTTAGATTAGAGATATAGCATTAAACATTCAATTATTATTTTTCAATATATTATCCCGTGGAATCCCATCACCTAATTCTTTTATTTGTCTCAACCCATATTAGCTGTGGTAATATAACAAACTCATTCAAATGCATGAGAAGAGATGCGTACGTTTGAACCTAAGATTTGAATACATCTTATCAATTATCAATTTCGACGTTGTTATGATAAATATTGCTTCTGGTATAATAAACTTTTAATGCATAAAACAGAGAATTAATAGAGATGTTTGTTTAAGACACGCCGCGGGCGACTAACGTATTTCGATCGAAGGTGTTTGATGTTTCGGTTGTTACGAGGAATGTACATTTGCTGACTTTAATTAATAACTTTATTAATAACTAGCTGTTGCACATGACTTTGCACACACGTTGAAGTGACTTCTTGTAGCTAGTGATATGAATGAAAGATTTTTCACCCGTAATATATAATAAGCTTCTACTATACAATATTTAATTAAATCAATTAAGTATTTTTTGCATGAAAATTTAACAGACAGACCATCAAAAAATTAAATTAATTCTCGCTGTGAGTTTTGTATCATGTATACAATCTTTTTTTTTTTTAAATATGTCATGTACATTATGAGCTTTATTATTGTTTTATTACAATAAGTAGGTATAATGTTCATTTTATCAATGGACAAAAAGTAATTTTACCGTCATCGAACAACCTACGGGTGGAATAACAAAAAACAAAAGTATTTAATTTTCCCACGTATGGATGGAGAGGGGTAGATCTTCTGAAAAAAAGGAAGAAGGGGAAGTTCACTAACTGGAAACCAAGTTTGATTTCTATACCTCACAACACATACAGTTATCAAATAACCTGAAATCTGCACATAGTATGAGATATCTGTAATATCTAAACTACAAAATATTTGGTAAAACATACAGGACAATAATTGTTTGAAGAGAGCCTCCTACAAATTAAAAAAAAAAATGAAATCGTACAATCGGTGTTAATTAATTATTTTTTTGACTTTTACCAATCGCAAACGGGAACTTCTTTAGTAAGCGGGATAAACCCCATGGAATGTAAAGAAACCTATTTTTATTACAATCGGTTCTGCATATTCGGTGTGAATCGCGGTCATGATGAAAAAAAAAACAGACAAAATATCTAATATGCGTTTTGTTTTCTGTTTTAAGTGGCCTGCAACTAAGTTTTTAATATATTTTTCAATTAACAAGATTCACTCTTCTACAGATTTATTATAAGACTAGCTTCCGCCCGCGACTCCGTCCGCGTAGATGTCTGTCTTCGCGTGATAAAACTGAAAAATTAAATTAAATAAAAAATATCCCATTTTATGCCCAGGATAGTAAGGTATAATTTATACCAAGTTTCATAGAAATCGAACTGTTAGTTTTCACGTGATGCCTGAACATACAGACAGGCAGACAGACAGACAATTTTTTTTAATCAGATTTTTGTGTTTGGTAAAGATCCAGTAACACATCATTCTATATTTTATTTTTTAAATATTTTCAATGTACAGAATTGACCCTTCTACAAATTTTTTTATATTTATAGAATAGTAATAGGTAATAACATTGGAAAATATACAGACTCCTTAAGATACTCTTCTGTATTTGGTAGCGATAGAAATACTCTCAAAGTTATAAAAAATATAGTGAGATTAATGAACGCTTTGCATTTAAAGCTGTCGCCCACAGCTCATTTAAAAGTATTTTATATTTATAGTGCTCATCAATAGATGAGCTAATGTGTGTTTATTTCATTTGCATCATTTAAATTAAGTAGCCATAAATGATGATAGCATTATTTTAAATAACAAACCAGACTACACTTGATCATGACAAAATGTGCAGGACCATAAAAATATTATCTACTTACTGTAAGTACCACATTTTTGACATGTAAACAATTATAATTATCATTATTAAAAATTTTAGTTAGACTGGAGCTAATCTGACGTCAGTAATTTATAATTTTTACACAACTCTCATGGTTCTGCAATAAAATAACAATTTGGTTAAGCGTAATGAACAATGTAATCAAGTGCATTATGGAAAAATACAAGAGTTAATTTAAAAATGATTCCAAGGGAAAGTATAAATTCTGACTTAAAAGCTTGAAAATAACTAAGCTTCTAATTTTCATTTCATTTCAGTCAGTGAAACATTGATGAATGTTTATTAATTTACCTCTTATTTACGCCTTAATAAACATTGAATCATGTTACATAATAATAAATTTTAATATTCATATTTTTAAAGAAAGAAACACTTGTACTGTTTTACTTATCACTTATAATTTATTACTTTAGTTTAAGTAGTTTTAGCCCTGATGGTGCTGTATAAGCGAAACCGGTAGGCTTTTAATTACAAAGTAATAAATTATAAGTGATAAGTAAAACAGTACAAGTGTTTCTTTCTTTAAAAATATGAATATTTGGAAGTTTTACTAACTGCCGACGATGGAAAATATCAAATTTTAATATCTTGTTGATAAGAACGCCATCTTCATTTCCCAAGACCATCAGCTGTAATCTTTTATCGTTATCATCAATTTATATATTTGTATGGTAGAGTAGGTAATGTTTTATTTGTTATTTTAATGGACTTTATAAGCATTATTATTAAAAAATATTAGCGTTCTGCACTTCTCCTACACATAAACTATAATTGTGCCAAATTTTATGCTCCTCTGTCCAAAGTTTTGGCATCATATAGATACTATTTTAGGCGTAGGCATCTGACAATAATTACTTGTCTTATTTTTTTTTTGAATATGTATAAAAACGGCTCTGATTTTACTTTACATTATGTATTTCTATACTCATATCAGTAGTCTTAAGTTATTATATTGCTTTCTATCGACATAAAATAAAAAACATTAATAAATCGTCATTATCATTATCATTATTTTTATTATCTTTATAAATTTTGTTTTCGACACTTATTATCAACATAAATGTTTTATTTATAGCCGCACAATGCAAAACGCAGCTATTTATTTTATAAATTAGTAAATTTACATAATGGACTAAACGTTAGCCTTAAAACAAATAAAATATTTTAGCAAACACAAAAATCTAAAAACGAAGCCTGAACGAGACTGTCGTCGACCGTACATTTATTGATTACTAGCCAATCCGGCGAACTTCGTATCGATTGACATTAACTAATAGTTGGTATAGATTAAAGATTTGTTTTTCTCATTTTCCTGCAATTATCCCAGTTTTTCTTTTCATAAGCTCGTTCTCCTGACAATAAATAAAACAATAAAAAATTAGCAAAACTGGTCCATCGATCACTTTTTTTAAATCCTACTCTTTCTCGGATCTCAATGTTGCAAATGAGGTCTACGAGTGTTACACCACTGATTTTCCGTAATGCTCTTATTAGGACCCCCTTTGCCCTTCTCTCATGCTTTTTCTGACATACCTATCCAACTCTCTCTTTCATACTAAAGTGTTGGGATAATCACAGAACTATTCAGTGAGTTTGACATTGAAATAACTTACCCAACGTTCCGCTATTCCCTGCACACACTCTTCATTCTACATCTTATTAATTTTTATATATGTACGAGTACATAGTGTAAATCATTTTTTGTACGAGAGCGTTGTTGGTGGAATTCATACGGTACTTATTTCTTTTTTTTGATTATGTGCCATTTAATAGAGTAATTTGCCTCAAATAAAAGAGACAACCATGGCCTAGTTATAGGTGGGTTAGCTGTCCTGTGGCCAGGACTATATGTCTACTGAGCAAGTGTACCGGCTACACAAACCCCTCGGATTGGAAAATGTTAGTGACGTTATGGTCATAAATTATAAGTGATACGTAAAACAGTACAAGTGTTTCTTCATTTTAAAATATGAATATCTTTACGAGCGTAAAGTTATTTCCTCAAGGAAGTAGGCAGAGTTATGACCAGGGCATCCACCGAAGTTACATAGTCCCACCCATCTTCAGTACTGAGGACGTGTCTTCTCTAAGGTAAAATTACCTTGATAACATTTTCGTATTTTTTTTTATCGTACGCCTAACCCATCGTGCAGCGGTTACACCCGCTTGCCAGAATTTAATTTGCCATAATTTCGTCTGCTATGATGGTCAACAGACATAATGTTGTTTCTCATAATTTCATATGTCATACTCATTGTTTACTATCTTAGTCAAGTAATAGAAACTTTGTTTCCCATAAAGTAAATTTCAATAATCTAATTTGCTAGCATGATTGTAAGCCGCATTATCACAAGCCATAACACCATTTACAAATACCTAACTTGTAGAAAAGAACATAAATTCGTTTTTTACAAAGCTGCCCCGACTTCGTACGGGTTATAAAATATACATATAAATCTTCCTCTTTAATCACTTTATCTAAAAAAAAACGGCATCAAAATCCGTTGCGTAGTTTTAAAGATTTAAGCATACAAAGAGCGTAGGGACAGAGGATTAGAAGGTTTAGGTATTTTTTGGTTTGGTTGGGTGAGGTTAGTTAGAACATAAAAGACAACGGACGAGCCAAGCGAGCGAAGCAAGCGTGCCGCGGCTGCGGCCGGCGAAGTGCCAGAAAGCTAAACGCCCTTTAGAACAAAGGCATTAGGTTAAATTTGAACGGAAGCGACTTTGGTTGGTTGACTTTGGTTTTTCTAGTACCTCTTTAGGTACTAGAAAAATAGGTATTAGAAATAAAAACAAGTATATTATATGTAATCATACTTTGTATGTTATCATACTTTCATATATTTATTACAATTAACATTTTATTTAATTCAAATACAATTATTGTAAGGCATTTAAATATTCTGTTGAACAATATTATTGCAATTAATAAAATGGATAGCAATACGTATGGCACTCGTATTATCATGGAAACTAATTTTAGGACAAAAAAGAGTAAGGACAAAGAAAATCACAAGGATATTATGGTCAACAATATTTTCGGGCAAGTAAAAATTCGGCCAAATGAAATTCTGGCATATATATTCTTCGGGAAAACAATAGACACCCATCGTTCAGTCTTAGATTACCGTTATATAACAGAACATACAGTAGTATGTTCACAAGGTCTGTTATACTTCCCTTTCATTGATCATAGTTATTCCACATTGCTTATAGCAAAGCTTCAGCGCTACTTTTATTATATATATTTATATTGAAAATCTCTACTAAGTATGGGTTGCAGACTATATCATACATCTTTCGTATTGAGAAAGAAAGCAGATGGCATTCGCAAATACTGCAGAATATGTTACGAGGTGTTAATGATTGGTGTTTATTTAAAAACGTTAGTGAAAATTAATTATCTACTTCATCATTTAAAAGCCAATTTAAATGAATAAGTGTCTGTTAATGATCGAGATCAAGATAAAATGAATATTTTAAAAGTCATTTCTTTTAGAGTTGCATCACAAATTGATTGATTTGTCTAGACTTAGACCAGACGTTGCAAACCTTTAGCAGTAAGGTAAATGTAGTATTTAACAATCCAAAACTTGTTTTGTGGTTTCAGTGAAGAGTAAATTTTTTCGGGGTAGTAGTGGAAAAAATGTTGAACTTATCACTATCAATATTTTGATTTAAAGTTTATAAGATACTGCGCAATAAAGGCGCAGCGAGAAGATAATTTGTTAAGCCTTTTGAGTTCAGGGGTTATATAAGAGTATGGTCATTTCCCATTATAAATAGTTACTACCTACGATATATATTTATAAGTATTAAGTACATATGCTTTTATTAAAACAATTTTAACTGACTAAAACTCGAAAACAGGTATACCGATTCTGCCAATTATTTGTGGAAAATCATGGAGTTTTCCAATCAGAACGGGTCAAACGAAGTTCGCCGGGGCAAAGCTAGTTAAACATACAATACATAACAATAAAATTAAAATATTTACTACCCCTGAATGTAGGTTCAATACGTTCTAGTACGCTTAAACTTCTGGATTAATAAAACAACTTTAATAATTCCAATTAACCCTAATAATAGGCTCGGGGGATATAAGAGGCAGTGCGATTAAAAAGACAAATTCCTTAACCACTAGACTACAATAGCAGGTTGCGAGCATTCTCGCCAGTTCGGTGCTCGCTTTTATTAATAGACCGACGACCGGTAGCCGCCACCCTCGCCATACTGAGCGAAAGATATGATTAACACAAAGGCGATACATAATAAGCGATATTGGGACCAGTTTGAGAAGCTATGGATAATATGTAACCGCAGCAAGTTCCCGTCCATATCCATTACAGGCTAATGTTAACGACAAACATGCATTCTTGTTTATTTTTAAGTATCAATGCCTATGACTTCGCCTTAACGTACGATAAGGAATGAGGCAACTAAGCTGTTGTTAGTTTTATTATATACACCATACATTGGTGTATTTTAAAATAATGAATTTAAACAACTTTCGTTATGTACAGTAATCAACACATCTGCAATATCTACTAATGGTGCTGCGGATGTCCGAATCATTTTCCAATATGTGACCCACTTGCTCGTTTGCCTCCTCTTCTATAAAAAATAGGCTACAGATCCCAGCCTCAGACGTCAGATCTCTGACGTCTCATCAGGATATGAGACTGGTTGCTTGTCTTTCTAGGTAGTAAAAAATTAAATTAAATATTTTAAAAACTCCTGACACAAGAAATTAATTTCCCTTTAAAAAGTAAAAAAAATTGACATTCGGTTAATCTCCCCACTTTTATCCCCACAACTTTTAAACGCCTCAACCGATTTTCTTCAATCATGTCTATGAACACTAATACATTAGTTACCTTTAGTACAAAAAAAGTAAATTGAAATCAACGCATCCGTTTGGCAGTTATGATGCCACAGATAGACAGACAGACAGACACGTCAAACTTATAACAAACCCTTATTTTTGAGTCGGAGATTAAAAAAATACTTATGTCATCATCAACATTTAAATTATAACGCAGAAACATATTATTTGAATATAATTTTTCTAGTCCTCAAAAGAGATTCAGATAGACAGCAAACTGTTCTTCAATTTGATTTGTTGATGTCTTGATTATTTTTTGCTGTTTACATATTTATGTGCAAACATGGCTTTTCGACTATTATGTTGCTTTATGCTTACATTAAAAAAATGCCTTACCATCTTAAGGCCCCATACTCAGTCAGCCAGAAGAGCCAATAACCGCGCTCCCCCGTTCTATGATTACTATGAACAATGGCGCTCTAAAGTAAACGTCTCAAGCGACAAATCACTATTTTTGACACTATAAATGTAATTTGAAAAAAAGTATAAAAACTGAAACACTTATCTTTTAGGTATAGTATTTATCTATGTTCATGGTAAATCTGGTGTCGATATTTTCATATTATAGTATACATTTGCGTTTTGCTTTCAAAAAAAGTTTAACTTTTTGATTTTTTCTATCGAGCAAAGTAAAATGAATCGTGTTTTGGAAACACTAGTATAGTAAAGCACATTCATGTTAATATTGTGTATTTTTATCAACAAGATCCATGATTGCTTTGTATGAAAAAAACAGTAAACTGCTGACGTATTTTAGCGTACATGGCCCCTTAATCGTAAGCGCAGCCTAAAGTACTTAAAGTATAATGCCAACCCAAACGTTGGAAGCGTACTCAGAGACATCTTTTAACCAGTTTAATGACTGTCGATATTTTCAATATGAAATTGGGTCATGACAGATTAAATGTTAATTACCTTTCCGAGTACGGCCCTTAGTCTATGCTTACACAAAATAAATAAATTTCAAAAACTATTTCGGAAAAATCTCTCAGAAAAGCCTCTGTGGTTTAGAGGCCCGGCGTCGGACTTGACTTAGAATAGAATAGAATAGAATAACTCTTTATTGTGCACCAAATACATAAAAATAAATACATTAAAAGAAACTTAAAAACTAATTGATACACAAAGGCGGCCTTATCGCCAAAACAGCGATCTCTTCCAGGCAACCTTATGTTATGGAGACATAATAAAATAAATTTTGCACGATGGTGCTCTTAATACACAAAAACTTCTTGAGGTCCCGGTTTCGATTCCTTGGTCGGGCAACAAAATAATTTAGAAAACATATCTTTTCAATTTACCAATAAAAATAACATTGCCTGGGATTAAATTTAAGCCCGGAAGGCGATAGGCTTGCCATCTACCACATTGTGGGACTCAGTATCTTCGGCTGGTCGTGGGTGCCTTAGTTGTGCCTCTGCCTACAACTTTGGGGATATGGACTTAAATATATTTTATTTATATCCGCGTGATCTATTTTATTTATTCTATTTTGTTTTGTAGTATTTAATTTTATAAATAATAATCTTCAAGTTATAAGTCTTGTGGTTAAGAAATTACAGGCACAAAGATCTCATTATGAGAGTGACCAATAAATTAAAATCCGGAATGTAGAGAAACACTTGAACATACAAGTCCTCCTAAGCTGGAGTTCAGGATTTGTAATAAATAATATTCATAATATTAATATTACGGATGCTACAGTTTGTTTATTGTCGATTTACTACACTAAATCGGGTTAGCGGCTCTCGACAGTCGTCACTGATAAATCTAGTTTCTTACCTTTTTGTGCCACCACCGCGACAGCGTCACTATTGCAGTGTTCGCTAATGGAGGGCAGGGTAGCCAGTAGCACATAATATTATGTTCTAGGAGATCACCCATAAGATCTTACATCATAACACCTCAGTAACATGTACGATTTTTCGCATGTGACGACTGTTTCTTACCATTAGTAAAGCCACCTGTTCGATCTTAGAACATATCATACTAGTTTAAAATAATCGCAAACGTCGAAATTCAAAATCCTAGTATAATCGAATTGATTTAAATTGTTAAAAACCTTATATATTATTGTTGTGTTTCTAAGTTTTTTCATCTACTCAATAAACGTTTTAAAAATTCTACTTAAGGCTAGGCTATTCGAATAGTTATAAGCGTTGTTTGTAGAACGCGCTACGCCAAACATCGCTCGGAAATTTTGTTACAAAATATTTGATATTATGTTATTGTATTAACACAATAAAGAAAACAAAATAAAGTAAAAATTCATTCAAAAGACGTATGATTTTAAGGCTTTACTTTGAGTTTGATAAATTTCGAACAAAACCTGTAAAAGTATTAAAACTTATTGTTGTCGTAATTTGTTACTTATTATCAAGCAAAAGTTTAGTTCTAAATAATCATACGAAAATCGTATTTTAAATACTTATTTAATCTACAGCATTTATTGAGTTACATTGTATTTTTCTCTGAACAAAACAAAGCATATTTCGTTATTTAAAATTGAATAAAAATATGTAATTTTAAATATCCTAGCCTTAACTTGTATCTCTAAAGTCGTACTTGCAGCATTACTTGGTTCAATTATAGTAAGTAGTCTTAAGCCAACAACATGTGTATTCAAATTGGTTGAACGTCTACAATGTTGTACATATAAGCTTAATTAACAGAGACACAGATGTCGATCTGGCACGTGACCGCTGTATCGGACTCTAGATAGCCTGTCGTGTGCTTTACGGGACTACATTACATTTTTGTTTTGGTGATCAGACTGTTTAATGCGCGTAATGACACTAAGATCTTGGTTGTAAAATACTAATTACGAAAATTTTTTGTTTATGATATTCTATTTTAATCAAGTAAAATATCAAAATTACAATGACCCATATTTCAATAAATTTTAAAGAAAGAAAAAATTTCGCCCCAGGCAGGATTTGAACCTGTAACCTTTCGTCTCAAGCCGACGAATGCTCTAACCAATTAAGCTACTGAGGATTCAAATCCCCAAGTTTACTAAGTTATTTACTTACTAAGCAGAATTAAAGCTAAGTTAAAATAACACATGTTTATTAAAATAAAACAAATAAAATATTTTTTTGTGAATTTTTAACTCACTGACCTGCCGAAATTTGTACTGATATTGATAGGTAGACATTTGGTAGGGGTTAAGGAAAGTATTGCGGTTTCATATTTTTAACCGCCAATGAAAACTAAGGGTGTCACTAGTTTGATTTGTCTGTCTTTTGAAAGAATGACCACATAAAATAAGGATTATCTTAATCAAAATCTGATGTGATCAAAATGATTATTAGCTACAACATACATGTAAGAAGATCCCGGACCGGCAGTAACTGTCGGCAGGGTTACTTCTGCAGTCCTTCTGGTTGCTACTGGTTGTGGTTGTGGTTACTGAGGAAAGGCGCCAGGCGTAACTTATATTATGGATTGCAGAGAAATATTTGAACGTACAGCTCACGTTGCCAACTACCGAGTGCCAAGTGAACGTTAACGTAGCGCAACTAAATAATAATATATATCCTCGAAAATGTCAAGTGGTTTCAATTTAATTTTCTAACTAGTGTCGTGTAGGTTAGTAGAGTCAATTAAACTAAAATAGTTAAATCTCTGAGATATATCTCTCTCTTACAAATTCTTTCACTTAAATTTGGGGAAATATTCCAAGTTGTTATCACTAGACGACTGACTTAAAAACAATACCTGTTTGTTTTATGATAAAATTATTATCTTAATATGACCGTGACTCAACTAGGCCAGACTTATCATACATATGCAATAATTCTGTTCACGTAGTTTTCTCATGTAAAATTTTGGGATTTTATGATCATTATGCACAAATAAGTTGACACCAGCACTTACGTTTGATTCTATTTAAGTAAACATACATTCATCAACATAAGTCACTTTTATCTAGACGTAATCACTATTTGCATTTACTTTTAGTCTTCGAACGATACCTAGCAAGTACATTTTAATAAATATCCCCTTGTATAAGAAGGGAATAATACTTTTTTCATTCATTCCGACATTTTTATATTTAACTGACTGTACCGACCTTCACAATTAAGGCGATGAAAAGCCATTAATTAAGTAAACGATCGTCTCGTACATCTTTCGTTGCTTTTGTTTCTCTCCATAATTTCCACATATAAACAGCAGCATAATCTTTATCTCTCTGATACTTTACATGTTTATGGTAAGCCTTTTACTATTTTATAATGATATAAAAATGATATACATGCATAAAAATTATAGAATGATGACAAAAATAAAATTATTATGACTGCTTACATAATTTCTGTTAACAGTTTATTAAATATTTTCTTATTCCCAAATATTTGGATAAGTCTAATTCAGTGAGAAAAGAGCATACTTTTGAATGGAATGCTTGATGGAAAATAGTCATACCATTGTTAACACAGAACCAGTTCCCAAAGTGACTTCTGTAAAGTTAACCTTCTTCGTTAAAGTCAAAGCTCATTGGAAACACGGAGTGAGAAGTCAGTGTGAAAAGCTAAGTCTCTAGCTTAATCAAATTGATTAGCTAGTCTCTATAAATTTTAAAGAGAGAAAAATTTCGCCCCAGACAGGATTTGATCCGCGTTAACTGGTTAGAAAGGAATTAAAAATTTCGGCACGGGACTTGAATCCTCAGTAGATCAATTGGTTAGAGCATTCGTCGGCTTGAGACGAAAGGTTACAGGTTCAAATCCTGTCTAGGAAGAAATTTTTTCTTTCTTTAAAATTTATAGAAATTTATCCTACGCATAGGGCAAGTGCTAAAAAAAATAAAAAAATAAAAATGCGATTAGCTAGTCTTCCCCTTAAACCTTTCTTATTAATAATCACGAAGTATAGTACTCCAAACTCTTTATTACAATGTGATACGGCAATTATTATCAACATAATATCAACTTAATTTTACGTCTTCGTTGGTCCTTGTTTGTTGGTATTAAACAAAGATTATGTATTACAGTACCTTCTAGTACCAGTATAGTATCAGGTTAAACCTTAGAGAGTACTTTAATCGATGTCTATTAATATTAGATATCGATTTTAGCCTCAGAAATAGGATAGGAATCAGAGTTTGCTGACGGTACCATGAAATCTTGTGAGCTTTTTTCACGCTTTATTTTCCCTTTGCGATAGCGTTTGTAACGGCTTTACCTATTCCTGCCGCCCTAATAACAATTTCATGTTTCGGCCCTGAGAGAAGGGTGTCAAGTAGACTTTCACAATTTTCTTAATACACAAGTCACGTTACCAAACTGAGATTGAAGTATTAACCTTATGAGTAAACAAATTTATCAGTAACCGGATCTGCAAGACTGGGGGGTGATAGTGGCGAACACTAACGTTATAGTCAGAAAACACTGTTCAGCATTGCAGTGGCAAAGTCTGTGATATTTCCAAAACCAACTCCTAAAAAGGAGGTAATCAATTCGTTGCTACCTTTTTTATGTTTTTTACACGAACATTGAAGCAGTTGCTTTCAATTTATTTTCTTTTACTAAGCGCCATAGCTTAAAAGTGAAATCTCATCGAGATTAAGGCTAGAATAATGATGATTCGATCCTAAAAATAAAACAGAATCACGAAGCTATAGCGACGTCACCTTATCTCCAAGTCCAAAAAGCTGTTTTTAAAAGCCATTTCAAGCAATTAAATATGGCGGAGAAGCTACAAACCTACCAATCTTGGTGTATAAAGCAACATAATAGATAGTTTGTACAAAACATTGGTGCAGAGCCTATAAGTGGCGTATTAAGTTCTAGGTGACGGTTTTTGTCTCAGATACAAGTAGGCGTTAATCGTACCTGCCTGCCGCTGCAGATACAAATGTATATAATAATAACTTAGTCTTATCTCATGATAAATACACAGAGGCGATTGTAAATAACTTTCCAATGACAAGAGATGTAATTGGTTGCGTTTCGACATCGATCAGACGGCCCTGGAGTTATGGGCTAGCGAAACTAGTTAAATGAAGAGGAGGCATTTCAAACTTGTTCAGCGATTGAAACCTCTAATGATAGCGTATTCGTGAATTTTATATTTGATTGTTAACAGTATTTGATTGAATACTTTTGAATGAAAATAGGCAAATGGATTTCCAGATAGAAAGAAATATATAATAAGAATTTAAAAATAATAAAATAATAGCAGTCAAATTAAGTAAGTAGTAAGTAATTAAGTACATGTAATGTAACTGTACCGTACCGTAACTCGATTACGTCTGATTTTAAACAAAAAACTCGAAATCGGTCTATCCGTTTGAAAGTTATGATTCCACTGATACACACATGCACACAGACAAGTCGAACATTTAACACCGCTCTTTTTACGTTAGGGTTAACAATAAACATATGTAGGGGTTCTCATTTCGACTGTACATTTTTTTTAATATATCTGTTACGCGATTACTTGGCCAGTAACGAACCGATTTGGATCATTCTCTTTTTGAAAAGGTAGGTGGTAATCATAATGCCACTAGTGACGTATGACTTATATAATGTTGCACAAATTTTCGTTTATATTTTTTTATAATATTGGATAAGAAATACACTGAAGGTGGTATTGGTGCGTTGCCAACCTGAGGCCGGGATGTTAGACCTCGAGCAAAAGTGAGTTTACCGGCTAATTTTTCTCCGAACCGGAACACGTCAACGGCGGCTGACGTCATAGTGGCAAGAATAGGTAAGGTAGTGGGACCAATCCGGACGATTCACTCTACCCCTAGTCAGATGTCACGGTGTTAGGGACCGTTAGGCTTATGCTTGACTTTTACGAGCTGCCTGGCTGGAAGTCAGATGGTCTATTTCGCAAAGGAACCCAGCAAATATGTTGACGACAACATCAGTGATGATTGAAAAGAATTAACAAATCACCACGTGGTAATTAAATAATAATATTAATCGGTCCTTTTAGTTTCGCAACTCTTTGTGCTTAGTGTGATTAGTTTTTCTTATTTGTTTTAAGTTTTTATTAATAGGTAATTATATTTTGGCTTTAGTCATTTTGAGCAGTATATCAGAAATATTATCATAAATCCTCCTTATCGTTAACTAAGAGAACTGTCCGTTACTTAGTAGTCATACATACCTGTCTAATGAGTATCCGCCAATTAACTTGCAGCCGTACAATGCATCACAAAAACTTGCCTGAAACCCTTTAGAGGCGCTACCGAAGTTAATTGGATTCAGTACTTATTGGCTCTTATTGTACCAATGTGGCACTAGATCAGACATAGAAGGTCACTTGATAGGATTCCTAGCAACTCATCAATATAAATATTTTTTATAAGGCAACAATGGCCGCCTGCCCGCGCGTGTGCCACATTTTTCAAGAATTTTCAATTAAGAAGTTTCTAGTTTCTATGTGCTACGTATAATATTATTATAGAATTAAACTAAGATCTTTTGAGACATGAGATTGCAATATGTAAATATAAGTAACCAATTAACTTAAAAAACTATCTAGAATATTGTAACTTGCAAGAAATGTTTATACCATAAAAATAATTCAGATGCAAAAATATTTAAATACACTGATAGATATCGTAGATCTTCTCTAAGTTTATTAATAAGTCCGTATTAAGCTTCCATAAAAATATTTTAGGAACTAAAAATTGTGTTAAACATACGAGAACATTTGTGGGTAGGTAATTCATTAAAAACGTGGATAATAAGTTTAAATAAATAAGTTTGGCTTTGCTAGAATCAGTTTCAGAATTGGTGGCAATTTAAAAACAGCAGTCGTGCTATAATGACGTCAAACTACTACCTGATGTAGTTAAAACATAATAAAAAAGAATAAAAATTGAAACAAGTTAACTAAGTTTTGCGTTTTGCAATATGGTATTCCTATTTGGGGAAATTCTGTAGAACTAATTAGAATCTTCAGAGTTCAAAAGAAGTGTATAAGAGCAATATGTAGTGTTAATCAGTTGCATTCATGCAAGCCACTTTTTAAGTCTCTTAAACTATTACCTTTACCTTGTTTATATATTTTGGCTGTATGTGTATTTGTAAAAAAACATCATCATTTGTTTCAAACAAATGCTGAGGTCTTAGGTTTATCACATTTTAGAAATAGTGAGAAACTCCATGTGCCTAACCAAAAACTCAATATTTGCAAAACTAATTTAAACTGCATGTCCATTCGTATATACAACCAGATTCCTGATAATCTTAAAACATTGCCATTAAAAAGATTTCAAAAGAAGTTATTTGACTTGTTGTTAGATAAGACATATTATAGTGTTAAAGATTTTCTTGCAGACAAGCTTAAATAATATAAATTTTGTAATAATAATAATAATAACTTAATATAATTTCAGAAACCGGGCTATGTTTGGAAACGATGGTACTACAAGGACAATAGATTATACAACTGGCTGCCAAGGGAGTTTGTTTCGCCGTTTCTTCTCCCGACTGGCTAGGTTTGGAAACGGTGGTAGTTTACGGTAGACAGGGCTAAATTTATTATCATTTTAAAATTATTTGTAAGTTATAACTCAAATTATAATAAGAATAAAACTATTTGTTCGTATGATTATTAAAACATTGTGTATATAATTAGTTATATTATACTTATAAAAAATATTAAATTATTTGCACACCACAATGTGGTAGAATATGTTGGAAAGCTTAAATAATTTTGTAACAACCTTAACACACATATTCCGCAAATAAATACATTTTCTTTCTTTCTTTCTTTCTTTCAAAGTACAATAATTCAGCAGTAGGTAGCGTGTCCGAGATAAAGCAGCTTTAGCACGGTATATCATCAATATGGAATGTAACACTTTAGCGCAAGTACTTATTTTGAAATAAAAAAATCACAACGCGCGTAAAAAGTAAGCGAATAATTGCGTGGTTAGTTCTTAAAGGTAACCATTATTTACACTCGTGTACCTACACAGTTATTAATGTCACTCGCTCATTGATTGCCGTTTAAATTGTTTGGCGTGAAGAGAAAATTGTACCTAAGAAAAAGCACATCAGTATTTGTTTTTAGCACCTTCCACACCACCGTGTCAAATTGTCAGTCCGTCGTGCTAAAATTAAGACCTCATGTTTTTTTTATCACTTATTTGTGTCACGCGATATTTTCGAGGATCAACTTATTTGAACTTTTAAATTATGAAATTTTTTTATTTTGTAGTTTTTTATATAAGTATATTAAATTTCTAAATTGAAATTTAAGATTGCTTTATAAATGTATCGCATAAGATGACTGCTACTGGATATAATTTTATTTCAAATTCTTGCTTGTTTATCGGTTTGCGTCTCTTACATCATCTATTGAAACAGCGTAGATTGTTCCTAATGCCTTTGCTACTTTCTTACATAAAATTTCAACTTCATTTTATTGAAACATCTTAACTAAAAGTAATTGTTAACGTCGTGATAAAAGAAAGGGGTAAATAGTACCCCCCGTACTGGAATATAATATAAATAGAGCCTTTACTACCCTTAAACGTGAAATTCGTGCAATTGCTGGTGCTGATATATATATGTAAAAGAATTATGTATGATTCTAAAAGAGAATCATACACAATTCTTTTCAAGGACCCAAATATTCTACATGTGTTAAATTTATATAAGTTTTTTTTATGATATTGAAAGGCAAACAAGCAGACGGATTTCCAGATGGTAAGAAATTCACGCCGCGTAGAGACACCAAAGGTGGTAATGGTGCGTTACCAACCTGAGGCCGGGATGTTAGGCCTCGAGCAAAAGTAAGTTTACCGTATTTACAGTATTTATGACTTCGTATGTTTTTAAAAAAATATATAGCGGATTTTATGGAAATCGATATTGTTCAAATAAATTATATTTACCGCCATCTAAAAATGCGTTTTTCAATAAAAAGTAGTCAATGACTTTGAAATTTACCTATATGAATGACTTAACCTTAACCATTCATGTGCGAGTACAGTCCCCAAAAGAAGAAGTAAAAGAGTTAGTTATAGATTAATGAACTGCTTTTATTGATTTTGCATACATACCAAGCATTGGAACATCTCACATAATATGCCATATAGAATTCCTGAGTTGTTAAAATCCTTATTATTTATTTGTAGTTCTTATACACATCTGTTATACGATTTTTTGTGTGTGTTTGATGTAAAATTGATTAATCAGAAAGTAAATTTCTGTCACAAAAAGTAAACTTTAAATTAAAGCGATATTTTATTATTATAATTTATTAACTGATGACAGATTCATAAATTGTTGTCAATTATACTCACCAAACGTCAGAAATAGTTAATTGCTTGACAAAAAACGATCGAAACTGACCTTTTATTTTACCACTGCAAAACTTAATGAGACACTAGAAAAGATTTCTAAATCTTGATTTAATCTAATGTCACATTAAAAAATGAATAATTGTATTTCAGCATTTTAAGCTAATTGCATTTTATCAGCAAGCATTATCGAATTAATATACATTTTTATAATTACTAATTTGTTGCAGTGTAAAGATATAATCGTACCTCGAATTAATTTGAATAAATCCCATGCCAAAACATGACATACATGTATGACTATCACTAGGTACATACTCATAGTAAAAAACAAAGTCACTTTCCGCTGTCTGTTCGTTCCTATGTATGGTTACATTTTTAAAACTACGCAATTAATTTTGTTTCTTTTTTTTTAATAGATAAAGTGATAAATGAGGAAGGTTTATATGTAAATTAACATAACAGTAATTTGTCTACCCGTTGAAGCTAGGACGGACTGCTAGTATTAAATGATTTTTTAGCCATGATTGCTCATAGCATATGAAAATAGAGAAACACTGATAAGCTTTCTTTGTCTAGCTTAATCATCATAGCAGTTGTAAATTTTATAAAATTTCAAGAGTCCGTTTCCGTCAACGAGTGTCTCCTTAAGAATCGGGCTTTGAAATTCAACCGCCACAGGTTCCATCAAAACTAAAGTTATACAATGAAATATAACCACGATATTAAATGAAAATGAAAGTGTTAGACCAAACAGACATTTCCAAAATTATAAATTTATGATCCCAAACTGCAACTTCTTTCGTTATAAGAAAAATACTACTTTGGTTTATTACAGACATATGTATTTAACCTGATAGTAGCCTTACTATTCACACACTACGTATCTTTCTAAATAATGTTAAGATCAAATATAAATTACCTCTGCCGTTTAGCGTCTAGGATCCGGTATTCAACTTAACTTCATAAGGTCCGATGTACGAACCCTGGGTCAGATAACAAAAATTAAGTATCGCTTATTTAAATTTTATAATAAAGTCATGTTGCCCGAGATTAGATATGTGCCTGGCTAGCTATAAGCTTAACACCTATCACATTTTGGTACCTAGTGGCTAGTCGTGGGTTCTCTGGTTGTACTTCTGCCTAACTGTTCGGGGATATAGGCGTGAAGGTATAATATGTAAATAACACAATATAACGACTGGTTGGAAATTATAAGATTTAATTAATCGAAGATTCCGTGACCTAATATCATAAAATATATTTTTAATTCCCACTTTTTTATCTTAGTAGCAGTTTGATTAAGGGCTTGTATCGAGGGCCGTTTTGTACTCGTCCTGATCTGCATAGATATTTGTATTTTAATCACGAATATTTATAGAAGCTATTATGAGAGCCCCAGTGAAAAATAATCCAATTATCTAGCTTGCCATATTTAAATGGGATACTTCATGCCACTATGTTATGCGGTGATAGCTTTTTGCAGAGAAAGCTTGTCTTACAAACAAATACGTTGATTTATGTTGGTGGCATGTATCCGTCATTTTTTAAGTTTTAATTTTAATGTGCAGTGTGTTTGTTAATAAATATGGAGCAGTGCTTTGTCATAAATATAAAAAAAATGTGTGCGTGTACTAGCGTACACTCGTAAGTGGTGAAGAAGTGAAACTTCTTTATGACGTTATTTTTCAAAAAATAATTTACTATATGCAACTTTACAGAAATTTGTTAAATAAAGTATATTGCAAATCCCTACTCCGCTGGAGGAAGTATACTTCGAATCACGCGTGGTAGGGATAAGAAAAAGATGGCTCGTAACGGAAAAATGTGACGCGTAACGAAAAAATGTTACACTAAATTTTTTCCAACCCCGATAAAGAAGTTTCACTTCAAAAATCGACTTTATCAAATATGGTACAGCAATACTTTTACAATAGGACTAACATTCCGACCGCAGGACATCGGCGCTCCTTTAACATTTATGGTATCTTATATGTCATAGTTTGTTAGAGCCGTGTGATTATCCCTTGTCATATCAGTAAATAAGTAATCTAGTATACGTACACAGGTAGGTACTAACTCACATAGGTTGCAAGGTTTATACACTATGCTTGCGGCCGGGTAAGTAGCGGGACGTTTGTATAATGTTGATCGTCACTCTTCATACGCAATATTTTGAAACGGAGTTCTGCGTAACTTAGGAATATAAACCACCCTTTATATACTGTTGCAATTAAATTGGTGCTTGACTATTATACAAACATGTAAATGTAAATAAACGATACAGGCTCGCCGACGTTAAAATAAAGATTTAAGAAACTTTCAGCGTTATACATAATGAATAATCTACTTATGTTTATACTGTTTTAATGTTTTCCTGTAAAAGAAAAATATTTATTATTTTTTTTCAAATCAATTATAAATAAATATCTCTGGAAAAATTGATCTTACTCCACAGTAATCATATCATATTGTTATGGGTTACGGGTATTGAGGAACTACATAAATGCACAGAAGTTTTAAGAAGACACCGAAATAAAGTCAATAAATACCCAAATCCGGAAATGCAGTTATTTACTTTGATCACCCAAATGCCTGGCTCTATTAGTCTGTGTTGTCATAAAAGGCTACAGGCATAATGTTTTTTGTTGCAAATAAAAAAAAAATGCAAATTCAATGTATAATAAATTCATAATGTTGTTAATTTATTTCAGATCTGGTAACAATTTTCTGAATGCTCGATAGGCGACTCAGGACCATTTAATGGAAAGCACAGGTGGTACTTTTTTATAACGTTTTAGCCTAAATAATAAAGTTAGATTAGCAATACCGTTAATGTTGCAGATGTCTACATCTATGTCTAGCGACAGATGTCTTTTGCCGTCGAGAAAGCAGTCTCGTGGTTTCTATCATATCATAATATATAAATTGTATAATAAAATTATAAAGTTTTAAATATAAATATAACTAAAAATATGATAAGAACATGCAAATTTTACATTCGACAAATTGTAAACGATAAAATTTGTTTACAAACAGACATTGGGATTAATGGAACTACTTGTCCCAAAACCAGCCAAAATGCTCGACTCATTGTCATCCCTTTTGTAAGAGTCGTGTTGAAGATATGAATTCAGGGAAAAGTCAAAATATATTATGTGAGTTCTAAGTACATAAGCGAAGCAATGAAGCGTATAGATTTGTATATTTTTTTAGTTTATAGTTGGCCAAGAAATTATTTTAAACCGACGGCTTAGTAAGTACTTCAATAGTTGCAGTCGTAAGTAGGAAACCCGAAGAACGACTTCAAAACTAAATTTGAAATTTTTGTAATGAAAAGTTTTTGCATCTGCGACCTTGAAATTAAAGCTACAATAGAAGAAAAACGTTCATGTTCAAACTTACTGTAATTTTATTAAAACTAGTGGTCGCCCGTTGGTCGAAATTCAACCATACAAAATTTTAATATCTTGGTGATAAGAACGCTATCTTCATTTCTCAAGTCCAACAACTTTGTTTAAAACTTTTTAGTGCGCCATCTGTGATCTTTTATCGTTGTTATCAGTATATTTGTTTGTGTGTGTCAAATGCATGGTAGTGTGGGTAATGATTTATTAATTGATTTAATGTACTTTATAAGCATTATTATTAAAAAATATTAGCATTCTGCAATTCTACTACACATAAATTATAAATGTGCCAAGTTTTATGCTCCTCCATCAGCGCAATGTTCGTAAAAAGGGGTTCAAAGTTTTGGCAGCATTTATTAATATATAGATCATTGATTCAAAACTTTAAAAATACCAAATTAAAATATAATTGGTGAAATGCATTAACACTGATACAGATTTTCTTTTTACAACTTTGTGTCATTTATTCAATCATCTACACAGGCAAACATACAAGTGCCTTTTAAAAGCGCTTATTTCGAAAAGGTTCTAGATAATGAGTTATTAATCGAGTATTTCGTATCGACAAAAAATGGAATCTTGTGTGTTCATTCATTCAAGAATTTGTTGACAAGCAATTAAGGGTAGGCCGGCTATGTGTACTTCATCAAACGGAGGCAAAGACGAATTCGCATGTCTACTTTTTACGTTCGTAAAAACCATTCCTCTTATATATTTCGTTAAAGATAAGATTAAACGTATGGTGAAGTGGAAAAACAACATCACTGTTCTCTGTACAGGTATCCCAATTATTGATATTGCCAAATCGATATAAAGAAAAACTGATAAGGACACTGAACCACAAAAATTCTTTGACATATAAACGTCTTTCTATCTATCTAAGTTTTATTTGATGTATTTGTAATTTATCTGTATTTGGTGCACAATAAAGAGTTATTATATTATTATTGTATTGTATTGTATCTTTTGTATATCAATCTATATTTATATTACAACATTAATCATTAAACACTTTTTTATGATTTCGTGCTATGCGCAGCTTTTTTCAATTTTGAACCAACAACTATTTTACCTACATTTCTACATAACATAAGAAAATTTTCACGCCTATTTTTCCAAAGAGTAGGCAGAAGTACAACCAGGGCACCCACGAGTAACCGAAGGTTTTATTCAGTCCTACAATGTGAAAGGTGGTAAACCCATTGCCACCCGGGTACGTGTGAGATCCTGGGCAAAGATGTTTTTATCAAGAAATTGAAAGTGTTGAGGTGTCCAACCCGAGTGTTGAAACCGAGACCTCATGTAATAAATAAATCAAATAAATTTTGTAATGGTCAGGGGCAGCTGTCGTCTACAGACACCCTGATCTTACAATAATAGATATTTTAATAATAGGAATCTAAATAATAGGTGTTCGATACTTACCTATTATAAATTTTATATAACATAATAATAATAAAATAACTTTTATATTATACTTACCTTTTTTTCCCGAGTTGGTCCGTGCTCCTTTCCAGAATAGATCATCTGCGTTCCTACCAGGAAGCTCGTAAAAGGAGAGCACATGTTTACCGTTACTAGCACCGTGACATTTACATACTAGGTGATAGAGTTTCGCAGCGAATAGGTTGGAACCGCCACCTTACCTATTCCTGCCACCATAACGCCAACATGTTGACATGTTTTGGTTCAGAGGATTGCCTTATCCTTAGTCGGTAAAAGTAGCAGGCCTAAGATTGGCAACGCACTATTACCACCGTTGATATTTCTAGGTGGCGTGAATTTCTTACCATTAGGAAATCCGTCTGCTTGTTTGCCTTCCAATTTATCATAAACAAAAAGATAAACGAAAATTGATTTCAACACATGTTCTTGTGACTGTCTGGTGATGTACAGTTTGAATAAATGTAAACAATGAATTATACAATTTTATCAACCTAGCGCTAATAGGAACAAAAAATCTCTTTTTTAAGCTTTTTGCAGAGTTATTGGTATCTTAACTAGTAGGCCACGATGATCAGAATCTATCGATAATATAATTGATATATAGTTCGAAAAAGATTGTGGCCGCTGATGATAACAAAAATAATATACAGGTTGTGATTTGATTGATATTAGGCAGAGTAAGTTTACTATATTATGTACTAACGAGCATGTGTATAAAATATACTCTTTATATTCCTTGCATCTTATACTCTTTGCGAGAGCAGACTGTCACCACGAATAATCAATAACATATTTTAGTTCTTTATTTTAAAATTTTATGAAATTTAGAAGGATCTTATTTATTTTTTAAAAACTACAAACTAAAACTACAAAGGCCAGATAATTAAATAGTTTTTTTTTTATAATATTGGAAGGCAAACAAGGAGACGGATTTCCTGATGGTAAGAAATTAACGCCGCCTTGAGACACCAAAAGTATTAATGAGGCGTTGCCAACCTGAGGTCGGGATGTTAGGCCTTGAGCAAAAGTAAGCTTACCGGCTACGTTACCCTCTTAACCGGAACACGTCATTACGATATGGCGGCAGGAATAGGTAAGGCGATGGTACCAATCCGGGCGAGTCGCTGCGAAACTCTACCACCTAGAAGGATGTCACGGTGTTAGTGACGGTAAGCCTGTGCTCGCCTTTTACGAACTGCCTGGCAGGAAGGCAGATGGTTTATTCTGCTAAGGAGCCCGAACCAACACAGGGTAACATAATATTACATACTTTTAATCTGATACTAAACTTATATTCCAGGACTAACAAAATAGACAACCTGAAATATATTTAGTAGCTGCATTTTCCGGTCTAGTCTTCACTTTTAGTGAACATAATAAATACATTTCGGATATCACTACCCCACAAAATGCCATTCCGCAATTGCAGACCCCTCTATACTAAGAGCTATAAAGCAAAAATAAAATAAAATAAAGCAACCGAGCCTTAACTGCTGTAATGGCAAGTGCAAGGGGCAATGTGCTGTGTTCTTACTTGTCCCACAAAGTGATAGGTGGCAAGCCTATAGCCAAATGGGCAAAAATCCAATTCCGAGAAACATTTTTCTTTATTACAAAATTGGAAAAAACACATTTTCTTTTCATTTCCCGACCCGGAAATCAAACCTGGGACCTTATGAAGTCAAGTCTTACACATGGACCGCTAGACCATATTTGGTAATTATAAGTCTTCCGTCCATTACCCTATTCCCATCAGCAAACCCGTGTGCTTGTTCGCTGTCTTATGTCATAAAAATATGTATGGAAGGTTAAAGTTGTAAATTGTAAACCAGAGAATCATTTATTTCACATCGACCATACAAAAAGGCACTTTGTACTCGTCTATTAAAATCTACTACCTGATTGGTATCCTGCCACAAACTGAGAAAATCCAGCAAGAAACTCAGTAGTGGACTTAATATATATCTTCCTCATTTTAGAATATTACATATAATATAGTAAAGGCAAAATACTTTAAATTTGTAAGAGATTGGCATGAGGGCTAGTAAGCCCAAACGCTTTTATCTATCAAATATTCCGCAATGGTATAACAATTATCATCATCATTATCATCAGCTGGAGGACGTCCTCTTCTAGACACAGGCCCTCCCCAAAGAGCAAGTCACAGTCACCAGCCGCTTGTATCCAGCGATAATTGTATAACAATGGTATAAAAAAGTTTTTCATTAAATTTCAATTTCGAAGTTTTAAATATAATCGGAAAGTTTATTGTAGAACTGTATACATTGGCCCACGAAAGGAGCCATCCTTTCATGGGCCGAGATATGGAGACGAGACACATGCACAGCAAGATTATATTTTATTCCTTTTTTGACACAGTGTTTGCCACATTTTCTTAAATGAACTTAAGTTCCTGTGAACGTATTATATTAGATTTTCAAAGATATACTGGGATTTTACATTATTAGAATATCGATTTCTTTGAATTTTTCTAAGAGGAAAACTTTTGGGCTTTGGTTATAAATTGCCCTTATGACTCTCTACTGTAAAATAAATAAGTGTTTATTTCAACAGAACTCCCCCAAAAAACAATTCCACACGATATGATGCTGTGAAAATAACTAAAATAAATTATCCTAGTGGTTTCAACATCAGTTATATATCTCATTTTGTAATAACTTACGCTTCTGAGTTTCTCCTAACAGCGTGTTCCCATTAAGTTGTACATTGGTGCATTGATAATTTAATAAGTACATTTCGTTTTTTTTGTTTCATTAAAAAAATATTTACATTGAACCAGTGTACCTACCTATCCTACCTATCTACCTACCTATCTTTCAGTGTAACTTTGGCAATCCCATTGTGAGTTTCGTCAAACTTACCCATTTTATTTCCAGTTAAATATAATTGAAGTGTCACCTGAAAGCAATACGATTTCATGTTATATATACAAATATATATAAAGAACAAAATTAGTCCAAAAATGGAAGCCCGGGGAAAGCCCTGTAACAACAGCACTTGTCGATTTTTCACCACTAATCTCAACGTTCTGAATTCTCTAATTCAAATAAATCGAGTGCCTTATTTCTAATTCCGTAATGGCGTAGTTTACTGATTAATGTATTTTGGTTAATGCCATCGAGTGCTTTGGACAAATCACAGAAGACCCCGAATGATGCATTCAAATATTGTGAGTGCTGAGAATTCTTTCAACGCTCACAACATTTCTTACTAACTATACAAACTATCTAACTATACCAGTGTCGACTGTTGATTTACCTCTTCTTAAAGCACCAGGATGAGGCTAACATTTTCATTTTAACAGTTATTTTCAAAACTAAAATATCAGTTTGACAGAAAATGACAAAATCAGAATATTGTCTATTTAAGCAATTACTTTTGAGTCATAATATTTTTTATTAAAAATGAAACTTCTCCAAGCACTGACGATAAGAAGTATAGAAACCACAACATCTTTAACAATTAGAGCCCTTAAAAAGTAAAATTGTATAGAAAAAACATAGTTTCTTTTCTTTCTTTCTTTAGGTTTTGGCCTTCACGTTAGTATTTAGCCATTAGTCAAGTAGAAATTTTCATCGAATTTTATATTAATTTCAATTAATTGTAATTAGTCATCAGTCATAAGTCGTCAGGAAGTCATGTCAGGCTCTTGGGTGAAGCGGTGGCTCATTACACAAGCTCTGTAATGAGATTTGGCGGCAACGAGGAAATACACGATACGCTAATTTTCAATGATTATTTCATTTGTGCTCTTTCACTGAACAAAATTGTACAAAATGCCACCAAATTTGACGAATTTCACTCAATATTAACACAAAATTCAATAATTATGAAAAAATGTCGACCATCTTTACTCTCGATGGCGCCAAAACTCAACATAGTTTCAATTAAATATTTATATTATATATTTATGTATTAACTATAACACGGGTGTTCCTTGGTTCATCACATAAAAAAAGTATCGTCCCAATAATATTTTTCACACCATATTTCTGTATTGCGAAACTTTAGGAATACTTATATTTATTTAAAGAATGCCAAAGAAAAAGTAATTGTACTCGTTAAAAGTGCAACGAGACATGGGTGCGATGTAAAAACGTACCTACTCATTATTTCAATAGTTTCTTCATTTTTATTGTCAATAAACTGGAATAATGGTAATGGTTGCAGTTTAAACAAAACTGCTTGAAAATTCATTTAAGCTTCACAAGAATTAATTTTCTCGCAATAAAATAAAATTGCTGTTATTAACAAATTGCAATTACCGGGAAGATTTACTTACTGATATTACAAGCTGGAGGGAACTATTAAGTGTTATTTGTTTATTTGCCTAAAACTATGTATAAGTTTACCTTTGATGGTACTTTTATTTAACTTGATTAAGCATGGCAAATAATTTATCTAAGTATTAATAGACATAGTATTAAATATCAAGACGGATGAAAAAAAGCTGCAGTAACCCTACTATGATGCTTAACCCAAAAAGTCAGAAAATTAAAATAAGACATAGACTCGGAATGAAGATCTCCTTTTTTACAAAAAGAGCCGTCATAGGTTTGATATTGGGCGGGTAATCACGTAACAAACACGTAGATTGTAGATATGAACTAAATACAAATAACATCCTGACGCAAGTACGTTTTGAAGCTAAAAGTGGGCCCGATCTAAGAGAAGCCTGAATGTTAAAAGAAATAAGCCTATGAATAAATTGATGGAAGCAGGTTGATTTGTTTGTGAAGTTTCTGGCAACTTTTACCACGTGATCCTATAAAAAATTGCTCCCTTTTTGCGTGCTAGCTTAAAATCAAAGTTATTTCTCAACTCAAATGTAAAAATTACATGTTGAAAATAGACTTTCCGTCATATCGTTGTAGTGTTTCCCGATATTTATCTTTTACAACTCAGTAGCATCAATTTAGTGTTTGATTTTATTCAAGCATTTTCCTATTATGAATTTAATAATTTATGCAACAATTGATTTACTAGTTACCCTACTCTAAAGACAGTTATATTACAGTTGGTAACAAGGTCACGGTAGTGGCAAGAATAGGTAAAGAGGTGTTGCCAAAAAAACTACAGCACAATTATTAGTGAAAGATCAACTGACGATTGCTGACTATTGATTGACAACTGAAATAGAAGCCCGGATCCAAGATTCTTCTTTATGCAAAAACAGTAAAATAATCAATTCGGATTCCGAAGATGATCTTGTCAACAGTTTCGCGTTACATTGGAATGATGCATTTGTAATCAGGTCCAGATAACAAGGGATCTATAATTCCCATACCTGATCCACCAATTAGAGCTAACAAGTCTTAAATTTGCAATTTCGACACGGCTCGTAGGCGCGTTTGATTTCCACATGATTTATTGCAGCAAGGGAATCTTGGAGTCTTATTACCGTAAAGATAATTATTGGTTTAACAAACGCACGCGGCAGCTTTTAAAATTAATGGACACGTGAATTGAAGTCGCTGTGCAGAGTCGTAATGAAGATAACGTCAGGGTGGATACGTCTCGATAAACTACTGACGGCGTTTCTGCCTCGAAGATAATCCTTTAATTATTAAGATAATGCTGACTCCTCGGTCACCAGACTAGACCTTCAAACTTTTTTTTGGACCTAGCTCCGTAGTTGATGTCTGCTTAAAACTACGTTTGGGCTGCATTTTATTTAAGACTAGCCAACCCGACGAACTTCATATTACTGGACATTAAATTTACGGGCAACAAAAAGAAAATTGGGTTTTTCCAATTATCTAATAAAAAAATGTTGCTTGCAATAGGATATGTGCCCGGTTGGCGATAGGTTTGCCACCTATCACATTGTGGGACTTAGTATCTTCGGCTAGTCGTGGGTGCCCTGGTTGTGCCTCTCTGCCTACCTCTTCGGGGATACGGGCTTGAATATACTACTACTACTATTAAATTAGGAAAGGTTCAATAATTAAAATTAAAGTGCAGAATGAATGCCAAACTGAAAGCGGATTGGTAACTTATTTATTTGAATGCTTATGTTAATGTTTGATCCAGTTGAATAAACGCTTTAATTGAAATATGAAACTCTTTTAATGTTATTTTTATAACGTTATTTTGCTGTAATGATTTGTTTAAGAACTTAACATGTTTTTATGACATAAAAAATCTGAATCACTTCAAAGGGGCAGGTTGTTTATTCTGACAGTTTATTTGGAGAAGGCATGGGGTATGTAACCTTAAGAAAGTTATTGTATAGGTATTGAGATTGAATCTGACTTTTCTAATGCAGAGACTAAACCTTCACCATCTTATTAATAAAGGCGGCGTAAAGGCGGTATTATAGTCTTTATTACAATGTGATACAGACTGTAACATCAACTTAATGTTACTCCTTCGATAGTCTGTGTTTATTAAAAAGGCGGTTAGAGGATTCCACTGCTACTTGACGTACATTAAGGCATTCATAGGCGTTTAGATACTCTTCTGTTACGAAAGGATTATTAAAAATTTAAATTTATTGGAGAGAAATAAGATGCGTTGTAAATATCTAGCAAACAAAATTGTGACTTGCATTAAGTTATACTTGTATAGTAAAGTTTTGCAAGATGTTTAGATGTTTAACAGTATATCTAAAATACCAATGAAATTTACGTGCAGATAGTCACTGTCCTAAATAATAATAAAAAGTTTTGTCTGAATCCAGGAAAGATTCTATTTGCGCAGCCAAATAGTGAGTTACTGACAAATAAAAATAGAAGAACTCACTCATTTTTTTTTACGTGGAAAACCTGGATACATTTATTTAAATTATTTTAATTTAAGAAAAGATAGAACAAATGAAACTGTTGTTTTTTAACTGTAATTATAATGATAATATATACATTACGTTATTTACATTTCAACTGTATGTACTATATAATAATAAAGTTAGTAAATTTGACGGCAAAAAAGTAAGAGTATCACCCGATTACGCTGTTTACAAACTAAACTTATTTTAGATGCATGCATTCAAATGAAACAAAAACAAAAGAAATAGACAATTTCAGACGCGTCAGATTATTCCAGACATGACAAATAGTGATATTTTTAATCAACATTTTCCGTATATTTTATGAACGTTTGTAGAAATATCGTGTTCAGTTTAATCTGACAGCACTAAATTTGTTTTGTCTCTTTCTATCACCTTGGTTGCAAAAGATGGCGATAACTAAGAATTTGTTTAGTAAGTGCGCAACAAAATTATGACAAATAAATGAGGTTTCTTTTTAGAATTTTAGTTATAGTGTGAAATGCCTCATTCATCATAGTTCATTAGTAGCTTTGAAACTTTAATTGCATGTATAGTTTCGCCGCTGCCGACTCTTCTCCGCCTACATTTCGCAACTTGCAAAATGTACCTATAACGACAGAAGAGTAACACCCACTTATTTTTTCAGTAACCTTTCCCATATTTCCGAGTTGACTAATAGACAAAAATGATTAATGACGACGGATACTACCAGCTCAAAATTGCACAGAACTGTTTACGCCCTCTAAAAGAAACACATAATTATTATGTGATTAATCTCTCTTTAGTTTTGATTGAACATTAATATCCTTCGCACTAAACTTCCTTGTATTGTGATATGAAGTTATGATTAAATAATTTGGAAGGAAATGACAAATAAGAACGATTCGACGGGAGATATCGTGTTTCCGCTATCAATCTTAATGGACGACAATAAGTAGAAAGGCTTTACAGTAAGCGAGTAACTTCCCACGAATGCGATCGACCAATCACTGATCCGTACTAAGATTGCGGTGCAACAAATCGCAAGCAAAACTTACACTGTTCTTATATTTTTTACATACAAAGGTAAAATGTTTGCATTTAATATTGTTTCTTAATGTCAAGGTTAATAGACATTTTATCAAAAAGAATTGAAAAATGTTACGTCATCTTCCGTACATAGACATAATAGTTATGACTAGTGGTCGCCCGTTGGTCGAAATTCAACCATAACAAATTTTAATATCTTGTTGACAAGAACGCCATCTTGATTGCTCAAGACCAACTACTTTGTTTCCAAACGTTTTAGTGCGCCATCTGTGATCTTTTATCATCATCATCAGAATCAGAATTAGAAATATCTTTATTTGCTTGAACCATACAAGTGGTATTTGTGCGCGTCGACATTTTTTTAGACTACCACCGGATCGGAACGCGGCAACACACTAAGAAAATCCGGCGAAAGAAACTCAGCGGGCTTGTCTTTTTTCAATAATAATAATAACAATATGAACTAGATTAAAAATATAAATTACAATCTTAATTTAACTTAAATAAAAGGTACAACATATCACATTACAAATTGCAGTGGGAGGTTGAAGTCTCTATCCCAAGTATGTTCATCTTCCAAATACTCGTATAATACCCTTTTTGACATAATTTTGCTTTTATACATTTTTTAAACTTATTTAAAGGTAGATATCTAATACTAATGGATAGTTTATTGTATCAATCATCAATATATTTTTTTGTGTGTGTCACTACTGGATATAGGCCTCCCCCAAAGAGCGCTACTATTTACGGCCACGAGCCACTTGTTTCCAGCGCCTCCCTGCGACTTTGACCAGATCGTCAGTCCAGCGGGTGGGAGGTCATTCAATACTACGTCCTCCGGCGCGGGGCTGCCTCGAGAACCTTTCTTCCGCAGCGGTTGACGGTTCTGCGGGCAATGTGGCCCGCCCATTGCCATTTCAACTTTAAATATATTTCTTCTAAAATCGTGAGTATTTTTGAGGAAAATCATAGTAATGTCATAACATACTTTAACTAACATTAAAACAACACAACAGTCGTCACTTTATTACACCCTTCTCCTATTTAGTATTGTTCATGTTTACTGAAATTTTTAATTTACAAAATATAGTAAATGGCTAATTTCACATTTTGGTTAGAGTAGGCATAGCTTAACTGTTATAAGATTTACCTTAGTTCGGTCAAGTAGTGGCGACCAAATAAAGGCAACCAATTGGTAGACTATCAAGGAACATCAAATTACATTAAAACCATCCAGTTAATAGACTTGTTCTCACCGCTGACATTGCCATATAAATATACGACAGCACTAATGACGTGATATAGGACGTTGATTATAACCACTAATAAATATGAATCATTTATCCAACCAGTGGCATTGCATTCGGAGCCGGCGGCTGTAATTGCTATATGGACATTGTCAAAGAATTTAATATAAAACTATAAATTAAACTGTGTTGTTTTTATTCTCAACTTATAATTGCAATATGACAAAGTAGTGGGAAATTAGTGAGGCGAGGTGATAAATTATAATAACTTTATTTATTGCGTGGGTTACCTACATCATAAATTACCATTATAAAAGATGATTTAGTTAGAAATATTGCTTGATAAACTTGAGGTTATTGGAAGACTGTCGCAGAATTTGAAAATTATTGCCTATGATTGTCCGATAATCGCTAGATAATTAACTTTTATATCGCGTTGGTGATATTTCTTAATGTGACTTGAAAATTTTAGTTTTTTTTAATACTTTTAAATGAATTATTAACTCATCTAAACGTTTTGATTATTAAATTTTCTCAGAATGCAAAGTTTACCAATTAGAAAAACACTAAAAGCCAATTTTTATTGCCTATTTAAATAAGCATTTTTAATTAATTGCCATTCATTACGGCTCGTGTCTCTGTAATCTAAAACCTAAATCTTAAAAAGTCAATCACATCTGCACGGCTGAGGCATTTTTATAGACATAGCAACATATTATAAGTAAGTATATCTAGTATTATCGCCTCTATCTAGCGGTCCGGCGTCGGACTTGATTTGTTTAGGTCTCATGTTGTTGTTGTTTTCGCCCTGGGACCTTTGACCTTTTGACCGTTGACCTGGGGTCGGGCGAAAACAAAATTAGACATTGTGCATTTTCAAGTTTCTAATACATACAAATCATGGCGCAAGGGTTGCCACCTATCACGTTGTGGGACTTGGTGTCTTTAGCTAGTCGTGGGTGTCCTGGTTGTGTCTTTGCCTGTCTCTTAGGGGATATGGGCGAAAAGATACTTTACTTTACTTTTAGTTTATATCTAGTATATTTTCAAGTAGGTACAACAGAAATCTAAAGTCTAAGCCAATTTACTAGATTATCGGTCAAACTATTGTTAAAGTGACAAATGTTTTTGTATAAGTATATAGATAAGGCTGTTCCGGTTGACAATAAGTGTTAGTCCTAGCTCCTGAATATATCGATGGATTTTATCTTATAAAGAAAATCAATAAATGAATGAATGAATGAATACACTTTATTATGCACTAAAATTAAATATAATACACACTCTTTTTATTTAACTTAGGTGCTCAAAGGCGGTCTTATCGCTTCCGAGCCATCTCTACCAGACAACCTCAGGGTCAAAGAGATAATTTATGTATTTAAAAACTAACTAGGTCTTCATTAAACAAGATCAATATATCTCATCTTGGATAATTCCTTATTATAGTCTTTCCTAGTTACTTTTTATGGATTTTTGCAAAAGTGACTTAAATTAATATAATAAATATAATAAATTTTAATATATTGTTGATAAGAACGCCATCTTCATTTCTCAAGACCAACTAGGTAACTTTATGAATAGTTAGTGCGCCACCTGTGATCTTTTATCGTTATCATTAATATATTTTTTTTTGTGTGTGTCAAATGCATGGTAGTGTGTTATGCATGTTATATTTATTGATTTAATGTACTTTATAAGCATTATTATTAAAAAATTTTAGCGTTCTGCACTTCTCCTACACGTAAACTATAAGTGTGCCAAATTTTATGCTCCTGCGTCCGCGCAATTTCCGTAAAAAGGGGTCAGAAGTTTTGGCATCACGTATTAATATATAGATAGCTGCTTATGTATATATAGACATACTAGCTATCTAGCGGTGCGGCGTCGGGCTTAACTTCTTGAACTTCAGCGTTAGATCCCCGATTATCCCTTATTTACTTTATAGAATAACGTAACTATAGATCTTAGCCGTTTCGCTACCGTGACATGGACGTTAGGTGAAAAATGTATTTACTGTTCAGTATAACACCATTACATTCAATACTATGTTCTTGCAGTACGTAACGAAATGGCCAAACCAAAAAGTTTGATTAAGGTCTAAAATTTATTAAGATTTGATTTGTCGAGTTAGAGAGTGTAAATTGCCGCTGGTTACCTTTTGCCAGTGTGAGCTATGTAGACTCATTTTGGCAACATTTTTTTTATAAAAATGTTTTAAAGGGATTTAACCTCTTTTCATAAGTTGTTTTTTCACAATTCTAATACTGCATTATTTGTTATTTTAATAGGTAGATGATAAAACTTTGTGCAGAAGCTTGCCCGCAATTTTTACCAACACCTTGTCTATGCCTACCGCAATAGCATCAATGCTTACTGTTGTTTTGTTCCGTTCTGGAAGATAGGGCAAACGGATTTCGCATTCTATTGTAGACGATTGTATCTTACTAACAGGAAACCCACTTTCTTGTTCGTAATATTATGACAAAATATGTAAAAAAAAAATGGGACCACCGTCCACCATCGAGCCTATGAAATACTTGTCACAACCTTGCTCTACTTCAAAGTTACAAATCCAATTGAAATCAATCTTAAATATATATTTATTTCATTACAGAACGCGAATTACGAACCAAGAACAACGCCATCTAATTTTCATGTTTTAAGCTAAATCGTATCTCCTCATTAATGGTATGTGACAAAAAAATTTAGTCATGTTTTTGTTGTTTGCCAATGCTAGTTTTCACACAAAATTTCAGTTTTTTAGGACTCGAGGAAAAGACGGGCGTTTCTAAAAATGTATAATCTATCAAAAGAACAAAGTTTCAGATAAGTTTTGTTATTTGTGTACTGGTACTAGCTTACATACGAAATATCAGCTTTCTAGGACCTTAAAATTGTCAGCGAATAAATTGGGAAATTTTAGAAATCAATAAACTATAAAGTATTATATCTATGCAATTAAAATTGTATATCTTTAGTAAAATCCACTAGTGCACCCAAAATTTTGTTTATCAGGCCCGACCTAAACCCAAGTTAGGAGGATTGAAATAAACTTCAAATTTTATACTAACTCTCATCGCGTAATTTATGAGTTTCAGTAGTTTTTTTCGTTTGTTTACTAATATTAGCTCACATACACAATTCCGGCTTTCTAGTACTTTAGGAAGTAGTATAGTATTATGAATTTTGAAGTGAAAACTTCTTTAGGCGCGTTGAGCGTTTTGGTAGAGGGTAAAATACTCGGTTCGCGGCACCGACATGCTAATGATAATAGTATATCTATAGCTATGGAGAGCCAGACTAGCGCACGCGCAGTAGCCCGTGTACACGTATACACTAATACATCGACTATTTCTGACTGTATTATGTGCGCGTTGGACGCCTTTATAAATTTCATATAATTTTTGCATATAGTTTTAATTACTCTCAACTTAATAGCTCCGTTTTCACTTCTATCGGCAGTCCCACGACTGCTACTGTTTTTTTTATTATCATTAGTGAGTCAGTTGAAATTGTATAGGATTGAATGAAAAGTGTATAACACTGCAATGTAAATTATAGCCTTCTATGATACGAGATACTAGAAATGGATAGTTTTAAAAGTTTTTAGCCTATAAAAATGTCAATCAAAATTATTCTAGTAGCTTTTTCTGTTGCCATGTATAGATGTATATTGATATATACAAGATGTATAGATTTGTTTGACGGTGAATTGCAAATCCAATAGTCCGTGGGACTGCGGCGCTACATCGGGGCCGGATATGTAAACCAGTTTTTGTTCTGTCAGTAAGTCACTGTAAAGTACTCAACTTTTGGTTAATGAGCGGATAGAAAGGCTGCTATTACACAGATCTCATTCGGGACAACTGTTACGTTGACATTTTTGTTTTCGTTTTCATTTAAAGGACATTCTCATTAATTAGTTCAATTAAGAGACGACAAATTTTGCGGTTTTTTCGGTACTCAACAAAACTTCCAGATTGTTGAGGTTTTATTTGTTTGCTTTTTCGCCGAAAATACACAGACGTAGTTCGGTAGTGTTATTTTTTATCTTACACATTAGATTGTTTTTACTGATTGTGTTATTAAATGACGTATTAACTCATTTTGTCATTAAGAGTAAGTATTTTCATTAAAAAAATAATTACCCAGTTCGGTTCAGCTGATCTGACGTGATATTGTAGTAAACTATCTTCAAGTCATTTTTTTAAATTTTAAAATACTGTTACAGATAGGTATTTGTGGAATTGCGTTACCGTATTTCGAAATGCTAATGTGATGTGTTTCATATACATTTGTACATATCTTCGCTCCAAGTGTCTTGCGGGGTAGGCAGAGAATACCTATCGACTGATAAGTGTCACCACACTTGTAGACTTGCCTAGTTTCCTTTACGTTCATTACTTTTTATCATATAATTTCGTTGGTTTCGGAGAATCTTAACACTACCATCAGATAATATTGGAATACTCCGTGTTGGTCCGGGTACGCTGGGTAGGATCCGTATGTCGCTCTGCCAGCCATCAAGTAAGAGGCGAGCATAGGTTAAATAGGTATTTGACAACAGTTCAGTTGTAAAGTGCTATACAGCAATTCTCCCGCTCGAGAGCTTCACCGTCTTGTCTATATGACCGTGATGTCCCGGCCCAGAGAGAAGGGTAGTAAGCAGACTCGCACATGGGGCCTGAGATAATTTGAATATTTATTTTTAAAAAGTAATTTTTAGAGTTTTTGTTATTTGCGTATTAATGCTAACTTATTTACTTAATTAAAGCCTTTGATTTAATTTAAACACACTAATAACAATCCTTCTTTTGTGAAGATTTGAACTCAGACCAATGTTTTTTGTTGGACTGAGGCTTAGAAAATAATATATTATAGTGCAAGATTTATATAGTTTTGGTTTACCTAATTCTCATTATCCACAAATTTTGCAGCTTTCTTTCCCTCTTATGAATCAGTAGCCTCAGCAAGTATGTATATTAGGCAATATTTGAATCTCAGTCAGAACTAAATTCTTTTGCATTAACTGAATACGTTTAATTTTATACTGTTAAATAACAAAAGCGTTCAGGGTGATTTAAACTGTATGCCACGCGTTGCGCAAGCGCAGGACAGGTGTGCGACAACCCTCCATATAGAAGAGGGTGAGGTCGGAGGGAAACTATTAAATATTAAGTAACGATTGACCCATTATAATAACCACATAGATGTTGATGAATGACTTTCTGACATTATTTCCATTCAGTGCACATTGCAGCTTAAAATTATAAAAATATTTTATGAGTATAAAAAAACCGAGTCCGTGTTGGTCCGGGCTTCTTTGCAGAATAGACCAACTACCTTCCTGCCATGCAACTCGTAAAAGGCGAACATAGGCTTACCGTCACTAACAGCGTGACATCTGACTAGGTGGTAGAGTTTTGCAGCGACTCGCACCATACCATCAAGAAATCCATCTGCGTTCCAATATCATAAAAATATTATTACAAAATACGAGTCACGTAGAGCTCAAGTTAGAATTTTATATAGTGCAGTAAAATTATAAACTTGGCCAGTTATGTCAACTGTTTGCTTCTCAACGTAGAGTTACATCAAAGATAAATTAATCTTAAGGAGCATTTTGTAAGACTTTAAAACAAATAAAAAGACTATTTTTTAATGGAAGAAATAAAATCGTATTCAGTCACACTGTCTTCGTATCGAGATCCGCAACAGCCCTTCTCTGCCTATTCTTTTAAGTAAACGCTTCGTCATTCAGAAATATCTGGTCATAGTTTACCTCTTTTGAAGACGCTTTAAATATTAATGTATTTGTTGTTATTAACATATAAATGAATTAATATGTTTTCTTAAATGATGTGTGTATTATTTTTTATTTTTTCTGTTTATATATTTCGTTATGTTTGTATAAACTGCCGCTTTATTATCACAGTTTTGTTATTTGCGTTAGCAAAAAGAAATTTCTGCAGATAGATATTAGCTCATTCTTTTGTTCATTGTTGTTCCTCATTATGTTTGGTCATATGACAATTTTGTGAACACAAAAGTATGAAATAAATAAGACATGTTGCCGGAATGATTACTAACTGCAGCCTGAATTGCTTTGAACATACATGCACTATAATTTAGTCTAGCTTTTTTTAAAATTTATAAACTAAAAATATTTACTGGCGGTCGTTATTTTTAAACTTTTAGCTAACTTCTTCACCCATCCACTTCACTTTTCTTACCAGCACCCTTTCTTCCGCTACCTGAGAGAAAGTAGAGAATTTGTTTTTGACGGAATTGTGCTAAGTCAGAAGCTAACAATTCAGTCTTTTATTAAATACATTTAAACTTTCCAGTGAACACCCATCGTAGAGAATTCAGTAAATGATTTATTAATATCTCAATATTCTGCAGTATGTACACTAATTTTGCAAAAAATCAAATAGAGGAACACAGAAGTTTATTCTGTACAATGTTGAAAACTAACAAATCTACGATTGTGATCTATGCAGTCTGTAATCGCAGACTTTTACGTCTACTTCCATGAGTTAAGACTCTAACACAAAGTTTGTGTCGCCCTGAGTGTCTTAATATACCTTATGAAATTGCAAAAAAAAAAAATTACCAAAAGTTCAGTATTTATTGTTACCACAATATTTTATAACCCTAAATTAAAAAATCAAGGTCTTTTTGAATAATAATTTTGAAAACAATTTAATGCACCCCGCAAATCAGTACCTTTGAGGGCCAGTCACGATATCCATTACAATGGACATTACTATACCAGTTCACAGATTACAGAACACGTTCAATGAGCACCGGGCACCCTTACGAATTCCAATTAAAGTAGGCCTTTGATATTAAAAGTAGCCAGAGAAATTGTTATACTATAAAAGATCTAGTAAAACTGGTTACATTGGTGACGCGACTTGCGCTAGCGTCGCGTGTCGCGAGGGTGCTAGACAGGTGTGTCCCACCCTTTATATAAAAGAATTTGAGGCCATAACGCATAACTATACTTGTGCCTGTTAATCAGATAGGTTTTCCATAAAATTGAGACAAAAATTACTAAAACCAATTCAATCGTGTTTCAAATAATTGTATGTTTAAATAATATGTGTCATTGCGATTTTTAAATTGATTTTTAGAACGACAAATTTGTTAAAAATATTTTTACAGGTTTAGTATTAAAAGAAGATTTCTTTTATTATTATTTTTTTAATCTGACAACATTTTATAATTGTTAAGCGTGTTGTCTTTTTTATTTGTTACTACGTTAACAAATAAAAAGTTTAAAGAAAACTATTATATTTTGTGTTATCAACAGTTTAATGACTAAGTCCTGTACTTGATAACCATATTTATAACCTTCACATCCATCATACGGTAGATAAAATTCAGGATTGCCGAAAAATGTGAATTGGTCAAGGTTTGCTAAACCAGCAAGTTACTTAGCTAAAGTATCTTCACGCCGAGCCTATCGTCTATCTAACTGGGCACATATCTAATCCCGTTAATTTTTTTTAAATTAAAAATATACATTTCCTGATACTTTTGTTGCCCAACCCGGGAGTCGAACACGGGACCTTAAGAAGTCAAGCCTGACGCCGGACCGCTGGAAAACAGAGGCGACCTTCATAAATGCCGAATAACCAACATGTATGTACGTACGCTGAAAGGAATGGAACTAGATATTTGTGTAAAAGAGTTCACTTTCAAAGACAAAGCGAAGTGGAGAAAAGGAAAAGAGCCCTGGACATCCACGCATAATAAACTGCACATATTATAAACTGCACAACACTACAGTGTCAATACCAGTGAATGTAGTTAGTTACATTAGTAAAGTAAATTTGGACTCTTATCAGGAACATATTGTTTGTATTTATACATCTTTATACAAAGTAGCAGTCGTCTATTGGTCGAAATTCGACCATAACAAATTTTAATATCTTGTTGATAAGAACGCCATCTTCATATCTTAAGACCAACTACTTTGTTTTCAAACTTTTTAGTGCACCATCTTGATCTTTTATCATTATCATCAATATATTTGTTTGTGTTTGTCAAATGCATGGTAGTGTGGGTAATGTTTTATTTATTGATCTATTTATGATGTGATAATAACAATTAAAAAAATATTAGCGTTTTGCATTTCTCCTACACATAAACTATAAGTGTGCCAAATTTTTTGCTCCTCCGTCACCGCAATTTTCGTAAAAAGGGGTCCAAAGTTTTGGCATCACGTTCTTAATATATAGATGTAAAATGTCTGCTCGAAATGAGAAAACTAAATATTTAAAAAAAATTCAATGTAACTATATTCTTTCAAAAACAACAGTCATTATATTAGTTACGTTTATTGTTGATAACTAATCGCTAGTTTACGATGGACTAAGTAATGTTAGCCGTTTTACCTCGATTTCTAAAATGGGTCTCATGAGAGAGCAAAACAAGTTTAAACTAAACTGATAGAATTACAGCACCACACTACTTGTTTAGTGTTAAATCTTAATATATATAAATCTCATGTCACGATGTTTGTCCGCGATTCCAACTTGAGAAATAGGATAGTTTACATATTAATTTATGATAAAAAAATTACCATCTGAGCAAAGCCGGAACAGGCAGCTAGTATGTAATAAAGTTTTTTTACAACTTAATAATTTCAAGCTTACAGCATTATAAATAGATTGCAATAGTAGCTGTATTAAAATACGTACTGAGTATAACATTCCTAAATTTAAAAAAAGTAAGTATGGTTACCCTACAATCAGCACTCATCCAGTTAAAGCACGTTACACTTATCGAATGCAAATAAACGTGTTGTAAGTATTTGAATAAACCTTTCCCCTCGACAACGTTCCATACGACATGTGGGTATGTATGAGTATGTAAGGGTTGATAAAAGTAATACCAAAATTAAAGGTAGGCAAGCCACACGATCACCAAAATAGTGAAGATGTGTGATGTGCTCAAAGTTATAAATTGATTTTAGGTTCTACCTAATAATATCATTGAATACCTAGTTGACAATTCCGCTGATTTTTGACATTTCGCTATTTTTATGACCTATTGTCTTATACGAAATATATATACGAAATGTTTATGTATGTGAATTTTCATAAAACCGTTCTAACCGTTTCAGAGGCATGTAACCATTAAAACCATGATTTGAGATTTTTATAATATACTAGCCGACTCGGCGTTTATTTGGCAATGGCAATATCGTTTATTTAGCACTCAATTCTATTTCCCTGTTATTCAGGAAGACTTTCGTGAAGATGCGTATGTATATGTAACATAACCTTGTACATTCAAATGTTTCTCTACATTTCGGAATTCAAGTCATTTTATATAATGAGTACAACAATGTATTGGTAATTTTCGAACAACAAAACTTCTGACTTGGATATAAAATCGGGTCAATCCGTATAGCCCAACAAATCATAAAACGCCACCCCAAGTCCCTTAATAAGTAAGCAGAGAGTATCGAGTGCCATACCTCACGATCCTGACAAAGGTTTCCTGCTTCTTTCACATTCATTACCCTTTTCATGCAAATTAATTAGATTTCAATTTTACCCCTATCCCCACGGGAACAGAATTTACTATTCGTATTCGTTTAATTTCATTATGATTATAGATAAACAAAAAGTAACACAGTATAAGAATATTCTTAAACTATAAATTAATTTTCGAAATATTTTATATTTAATAGTTTTAATTAAAAATACATACATCAATGCTAGATGTAATACGTACCCATTAATACTAGATGTCAGACATATTATGGAAAAATTCTATGAAATCACAATTTACAAAGCTACAAACAACTTTTATTATCCACAACAAAAATCTGTAGTATGTGATATAATCTCTACCAATGTTTTGATATCTTGACCACAAGGACCACATATATCTGGCAAAAAGCAATTTTTCAACAACTTAAATAGACACTGGAGATAAAGTCTTTTATACACGTTGACATCAAAATTGATACTCATCAGTAGACCTGATCGGGAGATAGAATTCATGTTTCAATTCCTTTGTACCCATATCTAACGCTTAAAAGTGATCTGAGCGCTTCCATTGAAATATATCCTTCGATGATGGGCTTTTTATCTCGAGAATCGCAATGTGTCAACACATTCACATCCATGGATATCAATAGAGTTTTTGTCACACAAATTATGCAACATGATAAACATTACTTGTATTAAAAAGAACAGTAGCTGTGTAAATGTATACAAATAATTCCATGGATACCGTAATCACTCTTTATAATACTGATTTCTTATTCAGATGTCGCATTTTCGTATTAAAAAAAATAAATTTACATGAAATGAACCTTTATCACTGAAGACGCTTCAATGTGTTAAAGCATTCAAAGCCAAATAAAGAGTCAATTAACAACTCAAGCAGCTTTGCCACTATAATACGAGCACTGGTCGCGACGGGTGATTAAAAAATATTGCCACTTAGTGTATTAAATATCACAAAAGGATAGCCATATTTTCAAAATAACTACGTCAATAATTGGCACGCTAAGAACTCGGAGAGTAAACTTCATTATTTCAATACGGATTTTACCACCAACCGAGCCAGATTAATCGTTTTAAGTATATCATAAGTTAATATTCTCATAAGAAATGCATCGTGTCAATTACATTGCAGAAACACAATTATCTATCATACCCCATCGCATAGGAGTAATCCAGCCTTAAGCGAAATTCATGTTGTTTTAAAAGTATGTGATATCTACGAAGTTCATTGTAAAGAGGTATTAATTGCAACTTATGGAAATATTTGCATTGGAAATTTTACTTTGCTTTTGACCACCAAGTTCCTCGCATTTTTCAATTTCAATTTCGATCATGATTTCTTCAAAATAGTATTAACTATTAAGTAAAACAAAGATAAACCCTTAACTAGAATTATTTCACAACACTTGTTAGGCCGTGGTAAATACTGATTTTTAAGACTCGTAACCCATTTTTTTATTAAAATGGTTAATTTTTTTGTATTTTTATATCCTAAGACAAATCGCACAGGCTGACCTAACCCCATAGTGATAAGTTGATAAACATCCAGATAGAAATACACATATGAAAGTTCATATGTATTATTAAGTAATAACATAATATTATGTATATTTTTCACCACATAAATGCTTGCCCCCGTCTAAAATCGAACCCGAGCCTCGCAGTTGGTCGGTGGAGTTAGGCGTGTACGCTAACTCCTTGGTCAATAAGTCATCAATTTATAGAGTTTTAGTGTATGAAAATATAAAATAGTATAGTATAGTATAGTAGTAGTAGTATAGTTAACTGTATTTTCCATAAGCTGACGAAAGTGTCCCATACTCGCGTCTAATGATGTCCTTCCAGGTTATGGTTAGGATAGGTAGATTGTTTTCCA
>NJDD01004604.1:351385-365956 GCA_002245505.1 Calephelis nemesis | reverse complement strand
ATTTCTTTTTGTCTATTTCTGTTCGTCTTTTCGACTCTTGTAAAATTTGTTTAATGCCACTTAACTAAGTCGTGTATAAACAAAAATACCCTACTTTAAATGCATGTTACGCGATATTTTACTTAGAAGGGACAAAATAAGATTCGAATCAGACATTCTGATGTGAAAAGTTTGTATAAAGCCAAAGTAAACTGTGCTTGAATTGCTTGTAACCGTATTAGGAAGATACATTCTAGAAATGTTTCTTTTTTCATTACGTAAGAATGGATGGGAACATTTGACATTGATTTCTCATTAGTTAGTTGTTTACTGTCCACTTATTCTATTATATTATAGACAAAACGCGACAGATTGGAAAGTGTAAAACGTCATTGACAAGAATTTAAGCCTCATTCATGTTCTGTGGTCTGTGTGATGAAATGTAATGTCGAGGGTAGTGTTACAGGTAATTGAATCTGGCAACCCGAAACAAAACGTATTAATCGCGGAGTGGAGGCGACGGCCAACATGTTAAACGTGTGAGCTCGGTCATTTGTATCTTTAGAATATTATGCTTGTCCTAATTAAGCATGAGTTGCTTATTACTGTTACATTTTTTAAGAATAGTATAAAGATTCTTCTAAGTTAATTACTTAGTGATGAGGTTTTTAATTTTTTTTTATAATAATGGAAGGCATACAAGCAGACGGATTTCCTGATGGTGAGAAATTCACGCCGCCTAGAGACATTAAAAGTGGTAATGGTGCGTTGCCAACCTGAGGCTGGGATCTTCGGCAAAAGTAAAAAGTAAAAAAAAAAAAGTAAGTTTACCAGCTACCTTACCTTCCGAACCGAAACACGACGGCATGCATTGGACGTTATGGTGGCAGGAATAGGTAAGTCGGTGGTACCAATCCCGAGTCGCTGCGAAACTCGACCATCTAGTAGGGTGTCACGGTGCTAGTGACGGTAAGCCTACGCTCGCCTCTAACGAACTGCCTGGCAGGATGGTCTATTCTGCAAAGGAGCCCGGACCAACACGTAAAATAAGTAACTATCTTACTCATCTTACTATTACGAACGTATTCCTGCTGGAATAGGCAGAGGTACAACCATGTCACTTACGATTACAATTATTACAATTATAATTCCAATACCGAACCAATAAACCGAGCAATAGGCAAATAAATATAGTTATATCAAAATGAGTTTAAATTTTTTCGTGACGGGTAAATTCCAAAAATGTTAAAAAAAATTTCCTGCCCCTTTTCAATTACTTGCATCTACTTTTTCAAATATTTTTTTTGTACAGAATTCTTTCTTCCTTAGTTTTATTTATAAGTGCAGATTAAATTAAAATACTATGATGTTCATGTTTATTTCTCAACTAAAATAACAATATATTAATATCAAAGCGATCCTGGAGAATATCAAGATTTATTGACAGTCTTAAAAAAATTAGAAAGGTAAAGTGTGTAATATCACAAAAAAATTATTATATCAAATACATAATGAAATGTTGGCCTTTCACATAGCGTTATCAACATTTTTTCTTTCCATTTTCTCACAAGAGCTACAGACATTCTATCAAATATTCATGAAAAAGTTTAAAAGACAACTACTTGTTATTGCCCTTGTCGCTTTGAAGTCGATTTAGATGATACCTCGACAGACACAAACCATAATTTACTTTTATGACATCAATTTATGGGTTGTACTTAAAGTGATAACTTATTTAGTGTTATTTTTTGTGAGAAAGCTTCCGTAACAATTTATTATCAATTTTACAGAAATTTATTCAGAAACTAGCCGCCAAACTTAATGACTATAAATAAGCTCATTTGAATGTTTTATTGAAAACTATGTTTCTAGTATAACTTATTCAATTTACCTTATATTTTTGCTTCTGCTTGTGCTTTTACACATGATAAATCCTTATAAGCTTTGCTTCTGCTCGAGCTTTTACACATGATAAATGTTTACAGGATAAACATTTTAGGACTAGACAAAAAGCGTTTTTTAAACATAAATACTTAAATAAAATATAATACAATTCAAATAGTTTAGAAAATTTAACGAAACTCTGTGTTAAATGTAATACTATTATTATATTTAATACCTAGTTTAGTAAAAAAGTAAACAAGAAATTATGTCTATAGACACTAAAAGTAGTGGGGAGTGATGTGTGGCTAACGTGGGACTAAATTGTAAAGTACTGATAAAAAAAGTCAAGTCAGACCAGAACATGACAGCGATGAGCACTTTTTTTTTTCATATTTCATTTTTGATTCATGATATTCATAAAGAAAAACAGGAACAAAGTATGTCTTAGAAGAAAGGTTTCCGTTTGTGGTTTTGAACGAAGTAATAAATAAAACTCAAAATTAAACACATGCACGAATTTAAAGCGGTTTTTAAATTGTACTGCGTTTGGTTATTAATTTGTGTAAAAAATGTAACAGTACCCTCGTACCTACACTAGTATACACGTTATAGAGCTCTATTAAAATGCCAAATTGCTATATCATAATTTATTACGTATCCATTTATGGCCTCAGGCTGATCACAGCCAATATTTATGATGTATTAAGAGTTTGACGCATAATTTAGAACTGCCTAATGATTAACGCACTTAATCATAAATTGAAACTGTAGTTAAATTGAGTAATTTGTATAACAATTAGAACCATAATTGTCATAAAACTTAGGTCGTACTTGACAGTACGGTGAATATTTCAAACGGTGAATATTTCAAAGATAAAAAAAGGTTCTGAGAGTTATAAATATTCTATCAGCAATTTATAATAATAAATCGAAGTATTCAAAAATGTTACAGAATAATTACGAAGCTATTTTTAATAAAGGCTGCGGTATTGAGATGCTAATCAAATTAGCTGACAATTACTAATGTAATTTCCATATGGAATCAATAAAAAAATCATGCTAGAAAACTATTTTTCTTTACACTTCGTCAGAATGTCCCTATTTATGTTTTGCTGTCCCATATTTATGCGCCTCTGTATATTATAGGTGTTTATACTTAACGCCACTGTGTCCTAGCGGTCCGGTGTTTCAATTGAGTAAAAATAACGTCACCCATGATTGGTTATGTGTCCGATTAACATAGGCTTGTCACCTTTTGCCATAATGTGGAACTTAGTGTCTTCGGCTGGTCGTGGGTACCCTAGTTGTACTTTTGCCTACCTCTAAGGCGATATATGTGTGAAGAGTTTCATACTTATTAAAATATTGAAATTAGTGTTATAAATTTCATACTTATTGAAATAATTATTCTTTATATTCTATTATTTTTATTCTTGATTTTACGCCTTATTTTCATAGGGACCTTAAAAAAATTCAGCAAAACTTAAGTTTGATGGTATTACAGTATTGTTATCACAAAATAAGGCTAGGAATAGGTTTGTCACTTATTAATCGGGTATTTAAACGAATACGCAATAATATTAAATTTTCTTACACTGAAACTTAACTACGTTTGTTCTTGACCAATATAATATCTGAAATATATTTTTAACTGAAGCTTTATTCTTTAAACAGTGAAAACCCCAATGTAAATTGATTCAGTCGTTTTCCTATAATGTAACGTAGAACGGACATTTCAATAAACTCAACAAAAGCTTCGAAACGTCATAAATAATATTGGGTTAGAATGCCTAACCCAATATTTTTCTGAAACAACTGCAATATACAGATATATTTTTTACAATTTTTGCTACAACTACATCTTAAGGCCAGTTTTTAATAATTATTTATATTGTGCACATATCCTTAGTACCCTTATCACCAGATGGCACCTGAAAAGTGACTCTTGATAATCTGACGTCCACACCGCCAGGGCTATTAGTAGTGCAGCGCGGAACACATTCGTTTCGATTATCAATTAATTAGCTTTTCAACACCACGGTTAAAGATAAGCCTGCATTTTTCAATACCAACGACCAAGTTTAATTAACGGTGAATTAAAGTGAATAATGCGTTTTGCAAAGTTTTAACGAGCCAAGTAATATGTGCATGCGAAAGATTTTATTTTTTAAGACACATACGTTGATTGTGTTAAGTGTTGCTGGTTTATACTTAATGCTTAAAAAGATACACTTTGCATTCATAAATCGTATTTTAGTTTACAGTTATATCCAATATTAAAGATAATTAAAAAATTAACTGTATTATTTATCTTTTTTCTTTTCCCATTATGCTTTTTTGTCTTTTATCAGTGTACGTTATTATGACTTTAAATAAAATTTTAAGTTTGATTTTTAAAAAAGTATTAGTGATTTAACATGGGGCCCGATATATTTGCGACTTTATTAGAAATTTTTTAGAAAAAGAAAATGATTTTGTTATGATACATGAAAGCAACTTTGTTTACTTTTTTTTTGAAAGTTGAAGTTATTTCAGAAATAGAAAATATATTCGAGAATCAACCTAAAAAAACAAATTAGTCACTAAACGTATCATAGTTTTTTGCCTTCAAAATATATTCTTCTTTTATAAATATGGCTTTCGATCGTTTTTCACGACTACTTTGCCAATGTCAAGTAAGTTAATTCCTATACAATATACAGTCATTAATCACTATGTAAAAAGTCATGCCAGGTCAGGATCTTGAGTAAAGTGGTGGCTTCGTTACTCAAGCTCATCTAGTGAGATTTGACGGCAGCGAGGAAATAGACGATACACTAATTTTTTCATGATTATTTCATTTGTGCAATTTTACTAAACAAAATTAATCGAATTCCCACCTAAATTTACCAATTTCACTCAATATAAACACGAAATTCAATAATAATGAAAAAAATACGATCACCTTCATTCACGATGGCGTCTAAACTCTTCAAAATATATTGTAAGATAAAAACATTTGTACAAGCATATTTTATAAATAAGAAACCCTGAGCATCTTAATAGCGTAAGCGACAAAAGCAATTTAAAACATCCTTGTTGTGTAAAAAATATCAAAAGTTCAGTATTTTCAGCATCTCAACTATTTTCGAAGGGCTTTTAACTTAACGTTCCTAATAGAAATCCCACCTTATTTTTCTGTAATTACATTGAAAATCTCTTACACAACTCAGGGTAGACAACAACAATGTACCTACATAGTACAGTGTACCTGGTGCAAATAATAGTTTACGGAACAAGTCCTTATTTTAAAATTAGTCCACATTTTACTAAAGTTTTGTACTGTTTTATGTTAACAAAAATTTTATATGATAACCTATATATTCAGTAATTACGTCATGTTTACGTCTATTATTATTAAGTTGACACTAATGATTTTATACAGTTGGTATTGATTTGTAATTTAAGCAGATTTCAGCATCTGGAATTCAAACTTTACTCCCTATGAATTTTATCAAATGTTAAACGTTTCTCAGTAAAATTACTACTTTTACGTTTGTTTTGCTTCTTCACAAATTAAAATATAAGATACTTTAACGCATTTTAAGACAGACGTGTTTTTGTTCTTTCGTATGTTTGTTCGTGATAGTAAAATAACACATTTAATATGAAAAGGCAGTTTTAAATGTTGGATTTCACCTTTGAAATTAAACGAAATCAATGTAAAAACGCGTTTAGTCAATTGTCATGCTCATGAGTGTCAATAACGCCCATCTTATTGTCAAAGAAATTTCGGTTATTGTAAATATTTTGTAACTTAACCATTTTACGTGATAAGTAAAAAGTATCTTCACGCCCAAAACTCCGAAGGGGTAGGCAGAGGTACAACCAAGGCACTCACGTCTATCGCCAACCGGGCACATTTTCAATCCCGACCAACATTTTGCAATTAGAAAATTGGAAAAACCCAATTTTCTTTTTGTTGCCCGACCCGGGATTCGAACCCGGGACCTCATGCAGTCAAGTCCAACAACTGAACTGCTAGACCACAGAGGCGACAACGTGATAAGTAAACTCTCAGAAAATTGGGATTGATCACAACCGATATTAATTGAACTCATTTACATTGAACTTACATACATACATTAATACATACATACATACATATCTTCACGCCAAGTCCCTGGTTTTGGTTTTCAATATAATCGGTTGAATCAGCTTTAAAATGTGGTAGTATTTTAACTAGTTGACACTTTTTTCTAAATCAGAGCAAAACTATTTTTAAAAGATGCCTTGTCCTATAGACTATTTGCAGTTCTATTACGCAGAGCTCGGTCTTCGCATTAAGCTGTCCTTCGAGTAATGGATTGGGAATTTCACGCTCTAAAGGTCGTTTTAAACTAATTTATACATTAAAAAGACAAGTAGAGTGGTTGGTGTGTGAACCAAGAGGTAAATAATGTTAATCCTATCGGAGCCAGCCGGTCTTATGATCGGTTAGAAGGGTGTTGTCTTATGACAACCCACTCTAAATCCTTACGAATGTTGTGAATGTGTGAGGCTGTTTATTTATTTTGATATCATTGCATATTTATTATTACATGCTCATGACCTTTAATAACTTTTATCTAACTGTAATGTATAGCTTTTAATAAACTTAGCATGTTTCGGTGTTAATGGTAATGGAGATGTTTTGTGTTTTCTTCTTAAGTGTAAACTCCTTCAAAACCCTACTAAAAGTATACACGATTAAAAGAGGAAAGTAGTCAACTTAATAATTAAAAAAAAATTTGGTTGGCTATGTAATATGTTATATTGCAAAATTCTGTCGTCTGCCAAAGTGGAACAAGACAACTGCAACACGCGATTTGCTTTGTATAGATTTTATCCTCATTCTTACCCCTTACAACACCTTTGTGGAATCAGTTACCGAGGGTGGTATTCCCAAACGATCATGACTTAGAATATTTCAAGAAAAGAGCGTGCTCATTCCTTAAAGGTCAGCAACGTATCTGTGATACTCCTGGTGTTGCGGATGCCCGTGGGCGGCGGTGATCACTTTCCATCAGGTGACCCACTTGCTCGTTTGCCTCCTTTTGTATAAAAAAAAGTTACGCATCTATTTGCGAGTTTGGGTGATTATTAAATTTATTATGGTATCTATTTTAGTATTTCTATGTACACGAATTGTTGTCTAGTACTCTTAACACTATACATATAATCTATCATATAATAAATCTGTAGAAGGGTCAATTCCGTACATTGAAAATATTGAAAAAATAAATGGCAGGGGTGTTACTGGATCGATACCAAACCCAAATATGTGATTAAAAATTTTTTTGTCTGTCTGTCTGTCATAATGTTCAAGCATCACGTGAAAACAAATGGTTCGATTTCGATGAAATTGGGTATAATTATTAACTATACCTTGTTGGGCTTGGGCATAAAATGAGATAACTATTTATTCTGGAAAAATACGTAGAAATAAAATAAACCTTAATTTTTCAGTTTGTCACGTGAGGTCTTCACGTCCGACACGACACGACATCCGCGCGGACGGTGTCGCGGGAAGCTAGTAAGCATAAAATTTGCTTACTTTGTGGTTAGAATCAATTTGTGTAACTTGTCCAGGAGTACCTACTTAAATACCTATTTAAAAGCATTGCAAAGTAGCATATATTACTGTTAAGTACCTACACATATTTTTACATTAAATTTTATATTGCTCCTTACATATTATCGTTCACCTACGGACTTATATCACTTTCCTTTTTTGGAAATACGAATTAATTTAAAAAGTATAAGCAATTTTGTGAGAATTGTATTCCGAATATAATAATTCCACACTTTAACAGTATAAAATGTAAAGTTATTTGGTACCTTTGAAAAGCTCTGGTGCGGGTATTGGTTGGAGTAAAACTTGATGATAAAGTGATTCCGTTACGATAATTGAAAAAATTGGTGTTTCGATCAGTCTCAATGGGTTGGATATGACTGAGCAAATCATTAAAAACATAATTAATTTAGAAATATGTAAATTTATGCTTAAGTGATATAAAATAATTATCATTCTATTAAATTCGGGCTTCAAACTTAATGAATATGCCAAAGTAATATTATTTAAGAGTTATTAGCAATGTTTGTTCTTTATGGTAAGCTATACTAGACATTATGCTTGAATTTGCATGGTAGTTAAATGAATCTGTTAACCTGTTAAACCTTTTACGTTTTTTCTACAAATAAGAAACACAAGATGTTTAAATTTTAAAGAAAGAAAAAAAATCACTTCTTTGAACTTGTAACCTTTCGTCTCAAGCCGACGAACGCTCTAGCCATTTGAGCTAGCTACAAAGGATTCAAGTCCCACGGCAAAATTTTTAGTTCCTTTTTTTTAGCGTTAACGCGGGTAGTTATGTCCCAAAACAAATGTGTTTTATATTTTTAAAAACAAAACTCAAAACCACAAAACCAAGCGCAAAAAATGTCCTATATTTATTTTTTTGTGTTAAATTTGTTGTATTTGTTTGTTTCAGTAGATGAGCCTATTTTAAGAATCTATGTTTATCTTCAAGTTTGTAATCTTCATGCATGTATGATAACTGATTGTTTAATTAAACTTCATTAAATTATAATACGTATTGAATAAAACATATTAATGACGTTTTGTTTTAGAAATTCGCATGTAAGGGAAATCACTAAGTATTTAAGGGCTAAAAATTTGCTTTAAGATTTCTACACTGTCACTTTGTTGATTTTATAAAACCTGGTCGGGCATTTCTTCTTATTGTAAGTCTTGCCCATTGTCTTGTTTTCAATTAAACAATGTTTTCTAGTAATTATAATGAAAATGATTTTTTTGCAGTATGATAAACGTGTCAACCACATTAAAGTTCATCTAACATCTTAATTTTGGCAACTGTTGACAACAACAACAAGCGGACGGATTTCCTGATGGTAAGAAATTCAAGCCGCGTAGAGACACCAAAAGGTGGTAATGGTGCGTTGCCACCCTCGAGCAAAAGCAAGTATACCTTGCCCTCCAAACCAGAATACGTAATGACGTTATGGCGACAGGAATAGGTAAGGCGGTGGTACCAATTCGGGTGAGTCGCTGTGAAACTCTGCCACCTAGTCAGATGTCACTGTGTTCGTGACGGTTAGTCTATGCTTGCCTTTTACGAGCTGCCTGGCAGGAAGGTAGATGGTCTATTCTGCAAAGGAGCCCGGACCAACACGGGGAAAGGGTCTTCTTATTTTGCCAAAGACGTTGAAAGAAAAAGCAATGACTTACAAAAAGATTGCAGTAAAATTAGTAGCACGTATTTAATTTATTCACTTTTATTGATTTACAACAGGACAGATACTTAAGATGTTTACAGAAGAAACAAGAAGGAAATGAAATATCAAACGGAAGCTACACTGAATATTGACCCTTTGAGACCCTTGCCTAAATACAAAGAAGGATCAACAAAAATAGAGAGTGTGGAGCGAGCCAACACATCTGCCGGCCACTATCGAATAAATCTACTAAAATAATATTTTTATTTTGATTACGCATGCACGGGTTAGGCAGATGTTAGAGGTGTCTATATTACAACAACATTGTTTAGACAACAAAATATACAGCAACACCAACTTTATCAATTATGTAAGAAAAATGAAGTCCTTTCAAGTTTTGTGCGAAACTTAAAAGGACTTCCATGTTTGTTTTAATTCAATTTATCAATTTCAATCACAATTTAAAACTCGTTTGGATTTAATATTAAATTTAGTTATTACAATTTTAACACGTTTCCAATAAAACTTTTTTATAAAAGTTCTTGGAAGTTGTCAAAGTTAGAAAACACGTTTCCTAAATATTGTGAGAGAAACATACAATATGCTATATGTATAAGAAATAAGAAGCTATATGAAGAAGAAATTGTGAAAATATAACAAATTACACTTAAGATTACAATCTTTATAACGCTTCAAAAGTTCTATTTTTAATTTATTTTTCGATAGTGTTTAACCCAAATAAATAGTAAATTTCAACATACGTGTGGTGTTGTGTAATAATTTAATAAACTTTTTTTTTCAAATTTGTGTACCTTCTAGCTCGATCAATTGCTGACCGTTCTAACTGTGCGTATGTCACAACATCTAAGGGCTGTTTAAGTCACTAGTCACTGACCAACACGTTATGAACTATAATAGGGTAACGCACATTAGAATCTTATTGACCAAAGTACAAGGTGTGATGATGTTTATCTTAGTGATAGTTTTACCGGTATTATACATATTAGAACACGTGATAAAGTAACGCTAATACTAACGATCAAGGAAATAAATTCTGTTTAACTAAAGAAAATAATAAAATGAATTGAATTTTTGAAATTGAAATGAATTGAATTTGGAAATTGAATGAATGAATATTTCTTTTAATAATGTACCTATCATAAGTGATCAATGTTTTAAAAATTAGGATAGACTCTGATCACGGATAAAAATAATCAGTCGTTACCATGTCTAATTTAACAACCTTTAGACTAGCAAACAGTCAAATAGTATTTAAGGACCCTTTAAAACCCAATATTATATATTTTCACAGTGTACGTAATATCTTGGATGATAAAAACAACTGATTTAACCGAATAAATAAGCGAATCTAGCCTCAAAGTACGCTGTATGGCTATTGACGGATACAACATGAGAAATTTCATTAATAAACTCCCATGCCCAAAAAAAACAGACCAATATTTCCATTATACATATTCCTGCCGTCTCAGGAATCGAACCTTAACCGCGCTGATGATTGATGATAGACAAGTATTACTCTAGAAAGTAAGAAGTATTACTGGTAATTGCTACATCCTGTTTGAAAGTGTAATGCATAATACATATTATAATCTTTTTACATATTTGTAGCAGAAATATAAGCCCAAAAGTATGTGTCCATTGAAAAAACTGCAGTACTTTCATTTGGTTGACATTCTACGATCAGATCACTCGGATATTATCCAAAGGTGGTGTCAACTCTCCGGAACCGGGGTGTTCGTATGAAAAGGGTAATGAATGTGAAGGAACCCAGGCAAACTTGTCAGGATCTTGAGGTCTGGCACTCGACACTCCCTGCCTACCTCGTAAGGGACTTGGCGTGAAGATATGTGTGTATGTATATAATTTTATTTGGTTCAGTATTTTTTTATTCGGTTATGGAGAAAAAATATCTAAAAGTTTTTTTGTTAGACTACTGATGTTTTTGTGAATTTGCCGCAAAAGATTTCTTAGCACATTTAAAGAAAAGGTAATAAAATTGATTTTACGCATCAACACTTTAGAGTAGACCTGCCCCCGACCGCTCCGGTATTATAGTATTCCGTAATTTGACAGAGTATAATGCAGAGCAATAAATAAAATTATCATTTGTACATTACACAACATGAAAGGAAACCGCACATTGTAATTAAAAATGTAACCTACAGTTTTGTTTTCCGGGAGTTTCATAATGAAAACGAAAAGTATATGCAGTTTGATTAAACTACAGTTTTTAAGTAGTATCTTCACGCCTGTATCCTCGAAGAAGTAGTAAGTGGTACTACTAACGCACTCACAATCAATAGTAGACAATTTGATCTCTGTCAAACGTTAACTATTGAATAGAAGCTGCGTTTCTCAAATATTCGAGTAGTAAGCAGTCGATAGTGTTAGATAACTTCTAATACATATTGTCGTATACAATATTATACACAGTGGTCTAGATAATATATTTATACATTTCGCTGTATCTGTAAAGAGGTTACAGAAGGTACTTAGTCTCACAGGGTGATAGGTTATCGTATACAATATTATACATAGTGGTCTAGATAATATATTTGTACCTTACGCTGTATCTGTAAGGAGGTTACCAAAAGTACTTAGTCCTACAAGGTGGCATCTTCTCAACCGGTCACATATCTTTCTAAACCCGGGCAACGTTATTTTAATTTAAAAATTGAAAAACCCATTTTGAGTAGTCCAACCCGGGAATCAAACCCGGGACGATGTCGGGCCACTAGTCCAGTGCTGGCTGCTATGTTGATCGTTTCTTTTTTATATAACTATGCTAGTCAAGTTGCTTTCTGTTATTATACATCATTTGTATTTTTATTGTGTCTGTAAGAGATTTTGATTTGACGAGAATAAATTAAACAGATGAAAGTTCATGGAAAAAAATGCAACAGTTAGGCGTGCACCTATTATATTACAGTTATTTACTATTTTTCATCTCTTCAAAGCCACTTAAAATCAGTTTCTAATAATTACAGTAGACTAAAAACAACTATGACAAATCACATAATTGATGTCAACCATAATGTAACCTAAAAGACACACACTTGGTATTTCTAACTAGTTTGTATTTATAAGGATGTGGTTTAATTATTAAAATCTATATATATATAAAAGAAAGTGGTGTTAGTTACACTATTTATAACTCAAGAACGGCTGAACTGATTAGGCTGAAAATTGGTGGGGAGGTAGCTTAGAACCGGGAGAAGGACATTGGATACTTTTTATCCTGTTCGATTTTGAGGAAACTGGGAAAAACAACATTTTAATTTTTCCCATACAAACTGAACGGGCGGACGACGTTCGCGGGCACAGCTAGTAATACAATAAAAATACATTTATTATGTTTTAATAAACTGAAACATATTTTGTTTAAATTGTATCCATAACGATTGAGCAGATTTTTTTCGAGATTGCCGGTGTGTTTTACTTATATGTAAAACTAAGCATATAGTGAGTGTCTCAAAGCATGGCCCTAGGGATAAAGGCCTAAATTTTACTACAGCTTTTGATATTGGTTTATGTCTAATAACTACATTAGTATAACATAAATAAGGACCTCAATATTTAAGTAGAACAAAGGTATCTTATTAAAAATAACATTTTCAACATTTTTAACGGGACACTAAGAAAAAATTGTCTTTGTGTTATATAAATCTTTAACGCTTCGACACATTTTGACCACACGTCAGGTTATGATCAATATAAAATATCCTGCTTTGTAGTTCGCCTTTGCGCTTCTCATACAATGGACAGACGTCTAACTTATAAATTTTAGTACGAACAAAGGCGCCATATCGACAATGTCTCGGAATATAATATCGATAAATGGACGGCCGGACGGTGATATTAAAATATATCGGCCGTGAGATCGAAGTAAATCAATATCGATGATGGTTTAAATCATCTCCTGACCACTTGTTTACGTATTATTAAAATCAAAACTGGATTGGACGTGTACAAATTTTAAAACTGCTGCTGTCCGTCCACTTGATCATTATACCGACACAAAAATAGTTTGTGTTCTTATTTTAAACTAGGTAGGTATTTTAAACCATTTTAAGAGTTTGATCAGCTATTTCGCTTTTTTTAAAAAAATTTAGATGTGTAAAAAATAAAATTTGACTCTTTTGACACGAAAAAAGTTGCTGATACTGAATGATTGAAATTTTTAAATTAAATTTTGCGATAGCACTTCCCTGTCCATCTTCAAAAAACGGTTGAAAGAATGTTACTTAACACTTGCATAACAACTAGTGACTTTTTTTATAGTTTTTTATTTATATAGATTTATTAATATTAGTTACATTGTTTTATAGTATGTCATTGTTATACGTGTTTTTATATTCTTACTATGTTTAGGTTATTTATTTATTGTGCATGATGCCTTCCACAGTTTCATCACAGATTCTAATTTTTAGGGTTGGCTGGAAGAAGTCTGTAGAGCTAGAGATAAAAGTATCTTCTATCTCTAGCGTCTTACTATGTTTAGGTTATTTATTTATCGTGCATGATGCCTTCCACTGTTTCATCACAGATTCTAATTTTAGGGTTGGCTGGTAGAAATCTGTAGAGCTAGAGATAAGCCCACCTTTTATGCATTTCTGTTTATCACTGTCCATGTTTTATGTCATAAATAAATTTACAATTAAGAACTAAATAAATAAATAAAATAAAAAAAATTGTTTCATAAAATGTATGAGTTATGTTAATATTATTATTAAGGCTTTTTAGGTATCTTTTTGGTTGTGGAAAGAGAGCGAACAACCGCACTCGAATATAAGAAAAGGTACTACTCAGCAGACCCAGTCCAACACAATCAATATTAATTAAAAAAATATCTACTTCATCTGATAAAGTCGTAATATTTTCACAAAAGCTAAAAAGGAATTGTTTTTCTTTAAAATGAAACCAAAACCATTCACCAGGAAATCTCAATCTGCCGTTGAAGTTAATGTAAGTATTCATACTATTTTAGCATTCCCATTAAAATTTAGTCTACCAAAACCCTTTCCGATTTCCATCGAAATGTCAAATGTTCGCTTTCGAGAAGGATTTTAAAATGCAACAAGTTTTTGTTGAGTAACCGTTGGGGACTATCTTATGCAAAGCAACTCTGGGTTGCAAATACACATTTACTAAAACTTATTGTAAACTTTTAAGTCTCCTTTCACATATTTAAGCAACTTACAGACAACGGTTATTTAGTAAACATGAGGCTTTTTTCAGATGAACTACAATTATGTTGGTTTAAAATGCAATCTGCTAGTTACCACAACATATTTTGTAATGCAACTATATGCATCAAACATTATGTAACACCAATTATAATTTAGTATTACATTTTATTGTAAATTAGTACCGAAATAAATATATTTGAATTTTTTTTGTAATATACATATTCATTAATAATAATACCTA